>UESW01003872.1:209336-221313 GCA_900491605.1 Calamus simplicifolius | reverse complement strand
AATTAATCAAAATCATATTAACCATATGATATTTAAACTCCATTATATGCATATAGATTAACCAATTTAGCATGATTATTATAGTGATCTTAATCAATATAATATTTCCAAATCAAGATCTGAATTAATCAAATTGACTAGGCTAGTGAAAGAGAAGTGGGGTCCCCCATTGCTTTCCTTAGGTCAGTCAATGGAACCAATTAAGTAACCACAATCTCTTTACTTTTCTAGACACCAATTGACCAATCAACCTTGAAAGGATTTGGCACTGTGATTTTTCACACTACCACCAAATATAATTTTATTCATGCATATAATAAATCTAATATGTAAACTGGAGACAGGATATCAATTATCTATTTAATGAATTTTAAAATTATCATCTTAAGAAAAAAAATTTTGTTAATTAAAACACGTCTGGCCGTAGCTCATTATTCCCTTGGGCCAGTCTATGCAAAACACCGTAGGCATAGAGACTCAGGAGGCATATTTTAATACAAAAAATTTTAAACTTAAGAAATAAATGATAAAACCAATCATATCACATGATTAATATTAAACAGATAATAGCATGCATTTAAAATTAACCAATCCAATTTGATTTTAAATCCTATAAGAAAAACGAAAGACCCATAGGCGAGAAAATCGAAAACCGCATAGAACAGGCCACGTTTTCTCTCTTTAACAGGTCACCGCATGTGGTTATGGAAGCCCGTTTTCGCTGTTTTTCCTTTCTTTACGTTTCTGCTCCGCTCAAAGTTCCGTGAGCAAAAATCAAAACCGGAACGGCCAGGAAAAATCGGAACAAAGAGGAAAAATGCCCACTATAGATTTGAACCTGAGATCTCCGTAAGCCCTTTTTTTTTAATGCCAGAGAGAAACCCAATGCCAGAGAGAAATCCAAAAAATCCGTGATTGACAAAACTGAAAACTCACAGAATTCTTTCCTTTAACGTGAACAAAATTCACTGCATGACCCATACGTTTCCGAATATCCTGTTCATAAGCTATAAATTTGATCGCTCAAAGTTCCAAAAAAATGGAAAAAAAAAACGGCCAGGTTCCGTAAGCTATAAATTTGGCCGCTCAAAATTCCGTGAGCAAAATCGGAATGAAGAACCAAGGAGCAAAAATCAGAACCATAAAACCATCTTTTAAGAAAATCGGATTAAAAAAACCCGAAGAGTAACCACCATAACACAATTGATATTTCATTAATTATATCAACTTTCTTTTATTTAACCCATATCAAATAATAAAAGAAATAAATTCCGATGGCCTCAAAATAATCAGAACTTTCTTTTATTTAAACCATATCAAGAATAAAAGAAATAAATTCCGATAGAAACACTCACAACAAAATTAAGGCAGAGGTTTAAAAGCTCTGATACCAACTGATAGAAATCTATTAAACAATCTACACATATTGTATAGAATTAATAGATAGGATCTTTGTATTACCTCCAGCCATTGCTTATGATCTACCTCTCGAAGATCTGAATCAGGATCTTAATCTTCTACTCGTTCAAGAACCTTGATTGAGTGCTTCCAATCAATCAGCTATCGCACACGATGGTGTATGCCCTCAGGATATGCTCTTGATCAGGGACCCAACATCTCTTCTTGCTTCTGGTTTTCTTTCGATTGCAATAAAATAGGACCATCTACTAAATGGGATACTACAAGAAATTCTATCAACTCAACCAATTTGCACTTTTAATTGCTTTGAGTATCTCAATTTCTTATCCAATCTAGTTAAATATCAAGTATCCTCAACCCTTAAGAAGTAGATTCAGGAAAGCTAATGTACAATATTTCCTTGATTTTGTTAATTAAATTTAGATTTTTCCTATCTCTATAATTTTAGTTCAAACATAAGGTCAGATTCGTAGAAAAGAGATGAGACCAAACGAATTTTTTGGGGGCTTAAAAATGGAGAAATTCAATTCCTTTGTCAAGAATCTTGCTTAAATATAATTTGGAGAATTTTTAGGTGGAGAGAAATTTTGGGAAGTTAGGACAGGTGTCAAGCAGGTTGAGTTTTGCTTAGAGAGAGATTGGAGATAGTTTGAGAGCTTTATGGATCATTTGTTGGGTAAACATTAAGTCTTCAAATTATTCTGTAATTTTATGCAGGCACTTCAAACATTGCTAATCATCATAAATGATGGATTATCAATTTAGATGATCCATCATGCATCAATTTAACTCAAGAGAATTTGATGCTTCTGAGATCTCTGTTTTTGAATATCTATAAAATCTAGATGCTTATGTGGACATGTGGTTGGCTTGGTAAATGTATAGTGTTGTATCACATTGAAACTTGACCCAAACCAGCAAGAAACAATCATCATGCTTATGTGCTTCTTATTCACTGTTTTAACTTAATTTTGAGCTAACACACTAGCTTAAATAACTTTTTGCAAGTGTAACGAATGCATTTTGAATCAATAGAAAATAATTTCTAGCTAATGCATCTAAATATAGTGTAATAAATCACCCTAGATATCTGTGGTCATGTCTACTTTTCAAAGATTTGCCATCTCTTTCAGCTATAAAATACTGCAGCATAGCTTCCTTTCAACCTTTAAACATGCTAAGTTGAGAGTTTACTTCAAACACGCACATTCACAGACCTTTAGAAATAATTTTGCTAATCAGAGTATTTGGAATCTTATTAAGATTAGTGAAAGTGAGAGATGTGTTGAAACAGCTTGGATGTAATCAGCTGGGTTTTGGTTGCTACAATTTGTTTGATTTAAGCAAAGACATGATCAAAGAGACAAGAACAGCTTATCATCAGCAAAGAGTATTGTTTCAAGGTTCATATATAGCTAAGTAACCATTCTTTGAGACTAAATTTTGCTCGTATACTGATCTTTTGTGATGATGCCTTTCTCGGGCTTGAGAATTTTGAATGGTTGTGCCATTTTTCTTTGCAAGACTGTTGTATTGACTGTTGACTTCATTGCTTAAATCGAACAGCTAAAGTCTATGTATTCTCTGGAAGGATATGTTTGTTTTAGAATTGCTCCATGTTTTGACAAATAACTATTATCTACAGACTTTTCATTTCTACATTTCAGTCTTCATGTTGTTTTTCCGTTGTTTGATTTTGTTTTCAATTTTTTTTTTTTTTTTTTGGTCCAGTCTTTATACTTGAGCTTTCTAGACTTGTGCATTGACAACGAAACAGAAGCAGTGTATGTCAAAGTTAATAAACCTCATGTAGGGTGAATTATCATTAATTACAAGCATATCAAGGATTTATCATGAATTTATAAAAATTATGATAATTATCCATAATAATTATGCCATTCATGATAATCTCAAGCATCTCGCATCAAAATTATCCATAAAACCTAGGGGTTCAGGTTAAAATATCTTGATTGATTGGTGTTTATTTTAAGTGTTGGCACAGAATTATAGAAGGATATGTGATAGCCACTGATCATCTATTAGCACTGTAGTATATAACATAATGATCACCAGCTTAGATAATTTTGCACTGTGATCATGCTACCAGGCCTTACAGTTGTTGGGCCTATGTACCTAGATGTAGCACCTTTACAATCCTCCGAAGATCAGCTGGCTTTTTAGTTCCATTAGGTATGCAAAGAGAACCATTTTATGTAGCGCCTTGCTGTAATATCCCATAGTAATGGTTCTATTTTATTTTATCTGGTAACCATTTGCAAATAATTTGCATCCTTTTGGAGATAATTCTCAAAATATTCATCCACTAATTAATTAAGTGATAACTATATCTCTTTTGAAAAATTAAAAAGGACCTATTTGATGGGAATAGGTGAGATAAGGGAGTTAGGGTTTCTCTATAAATTGAGATCTCCTTCCCCAAGGTTTTTCATATCATTCGTAAGAAAAATATACGGAAGCCAAAAAGAGATCGAGTCCCTAACCAAGAGTAACTCCTGAGAGCATACATCATCATTGTGCAAAAGCACTCAATCAAGATTCTTAGAAGATAGTTCACAAACAAATTCAATGGCTGAAGACAATTCATTGATCCTGTTATTTCATGTTTTAATCTATACAATATGCCTGTGTAGATTTGATTTTTTACACTTGCTACTAGATGCATGTAGACTATTCTATGTTCTGTAATAATTTATTTTTAAGAATATGGATGTTGTTGTCACTCATAAGAATCGAAAAAAAAAAAAAAAAAAAGCTAAAGAAACAAATGAAAATTGGGCTGTGCTTTCTTTACCTCCCCTTTAATTTCCTTACTTTGTATTTAGCACATTTGCTTATAATAAATACTTTAATCTTGTTAAACCATTAAACCATTCAATTATATGACACAACATTTTTAAAATAAAATGTGTACTTTTATGGACTCAGAGAGTTTGACTACTTTCTACTTTGTTAATTACTAATAACTGAAAAGAAGAAAAAAAAAAAAAACAAAAACTATGCATGAATCCAATGCATTCATTCAAATGCTGCATGGAAAAAGAAAGAACAGAAAAAGAAACTAACAATTAATGCTATGCTTGAGGGGGTAAAAGAAATACTTTTGGCAGGATCAGCACCATAGTACTTGCTCTGGCCAGTTTAAATACTTCATACAATTTTATTTTTGACAGGCACAAAGTAGTGATTGTGAAGGGGAATTGCCTGCCCTTGGACGAAGGGGCTTGGAAGGCTTGTTCTACATTTGATGAGAAGTGATAAGCTTATTTTACTATAGTTTTCAGAATGGATTCATGCATGTTATGCTTTGTTTGATAACTACATTCCAATTCCATCATCTAAAGCCTCATACAGAGCTTATAAGAAGTGATAAACTTCTTATAAATTATAGCATCACTCATCATACAGCCTAAAGTATGTTAGCAAAGTTAAGCCCCTTAGAATGTTAAAAGAAACTTCAAGCATATTCCCATGCACCCTATTTAATCTTAAGAGGGTGTTTCACGGAAACAAAAACGGAGAGAATGCGTCTGATAAGTGAAACAGATACAGAGCATTAATCAGTGGATAAAACAATGTGTGAATGGTTGCGGGAGTGATTGCACATATATGCTACCCAGACGATGGGCCTTAAATTTTGCAACTTAACTAATAGCTGCTTTCTTTTCGAGTCCTCCGTTGAAATTCATTTTATGGTCTATGCTTTGGAAATAATCTTCAATCAGCCATGTATAGCTAGCTACCTTGCCTTCCAGGCAGTAGACCCGAGGATCCGTACGTGGAAATGAGTGTCTATCTGTTTTATTGTGATGTTTCCATTACATTTCACTTGTTTTAGAATTTTTTGGCATTTATAAATTTCTGCCTTCATTAATTTATTTATGGTCAAAACAAACGAGTTTTTGTACATTTTTTTAGACCAAATCTAAAGATGACAAAATTAAACATAACATATGGAGACGATTCATACTTAACATGAAATAAATAGATTTGAATTAACCTTAAATCGATTCATACCATAAACGCATTGATATTGATGAGGGGCAAAATTATCATTATATTAATGCCTACACACATTGATAATTGGGTCAAGCCCAATCCCAACATTCTGCCAGCCAGCTGGCAAAACCACCAAGCGACAAAGCCTAATCGCCCTTAACATAATCAGGTCGCCCCGACAACCTGAGCTATCCTTATACCTCGGTGGTCCGAGCCATCTTCATACCTCGGTAACCCGAGCTATCCTTATACCTTGGTGGCCCGAGCTATCCTTGTACCTCGGCACCCCGAGCCATCCTTACGCCTCGGCAACCTGAGTCATTCTTGTAATTCGGTCATTCGAACCATCATGTGCCTCAGAAAATCAGGTTGTCCCTTACCTCGGTCGAACCGAGGGACCCAAATATTCTGCGGAATCCAACGTGAGAGAATCCGAATTCACTATAACTAAATGAGATTCCAAACAAAGAATCATACCCAGGAGTGGCCTAGCATCCACGTAGGCAGCCTAGGGCCTACATAATTGCTGAATCTTAAGGCATCAACCAGTTCTCCCAGTCATCGATCCTCTAACTGACAAGATACGGATCCTACTGTCCTCATAACAAACTTGATTCGAATCTGTTTCGAATCCTAACAGCTTTCAGACCCCATCCACAGCCCGCCCAAGGAATCAGGTGATCGTCTATAAATACCACAATCCTTAAATCTCTCAGGTACGCAATTACGCCTACACTCACTCCCATTCACTAGCTCTCCATTGAAGCTCCCTCCCTGAGCTCGGAGCTCTCGAGAGAACACCCGGCTAGGGGAACTCTTCTGTGAGAGTCTTCTCCTCACATCTGCTTGCTGTGAATCTCCACTGACTTGGGCATCAGAGGGTCCTCCGCGGAAGGCAACCCCCGAAGAAACCCTCTGCATGTGGAATGTCTTGCAGTTTCCACCCAAGGCGACGAGATCGGTGTTCGGATAAGGAGCCCTGAGCGCACCCGAGTCGGAGAATGGATTTCCACGGCAACAGATTGACACTAGATGAATGGCCTCAAGTCCCATAAACCTGTAATCCCAGAGACAAGACTCAAAAATCAGAAGAAGCATCCTCTAATGGCCAATCGAAAGAAATCCACGTCCGAGGCTCAAGGTCAGGCCGCCTCTCAAAGGCCTAATCCGATTAGCGGTGCGGTGCCTCCACCACCACCACCAGCTAAAACTCCTTCACCGCCAGCGATAGAAGTAACATTGGACTAGTTCGTCACTCTGGTCCAGCAGGTCCAAGCACTGACCCAGTTGGTCTACGGGCTCCAGACAATTCCTGGTCCTACCGTCCCCGCTCCCCAGCTTCATGAAGAGGCCGCTGCCCCTGCTTCGCCGGCAATCTCTTCTTTCAATCTGCCGGAGGCAACGTGTTACCATTAGCCCGGGAAAACGAGGTCAGCGCAGCAGCAAGCCGGAGGGAAGAGCCCACTCAAAACTAGGCGGGTTCGTTCCCCTTCCCCGATGTCTTCTTAGGACTCAACACCAATGCCGCCTTCCCATTGCCCGATCCCTCCTACCACTTTGGATGAGGGGATCAGGCAGCAGATGCAGGAGATGTGTCGAGAATGGTGTCAGGAGTTAGACGCCGCCAGACAAGCCCCCCCGTTCCAGCCAAGAGCGGAGCAGAGCATCCCCTTCTCTGAGAGGATCATGAAGGAAGTGATTCTCTCTCATGTCAAGCTCCCTACCATCGAGCCGTACCATGGATCCACCGATCCTGACGACCATCTAAGCAGCTTCAGATCCATCATGATGTTCCACGGAGCATCGGATGCGATCCTATGTAGAGCCTTCCCCTCCACTCTAAGGGGATCTGCCCGAATCTGGTTTAATAGCTTGAAGCCATGTTCCATTGATTCTTTCGACAAACTGAGCTATTTACTCATCAGCCAGTTCATCAGCAACCATCGCCAGCGACGGAGATCCGATTCTCTCTCTGAGGTTAAGCAGAAAGAAGGGGAATCGCTGACGAGTTACCTTGGCCATTTCAACACGGCCCTCCTAGAAGTCGACCACCTCAACCACGAAGTGGCCATGTCCGCCTTGGCCGAAGGAGTGTCAAAGGAGGGATACTTATATTTGGCTCTGGAAGTTAACTATCCGAAGAGCCTTTCAGACATGATGTCCCTGGCGGATAAATATGCCATGGTTGAAGAATCGAGGAGGTCAACTCGAGCCGAGCAACTAAAAGGAAAGAGGCAAGGGGCTCAGACAAGCAACAGGCCCACCACCGTGCAAGCCCATCTCGTCACCGTAGAGCTCCTCCGCTGCTGCCTCGAGACAGAACCCGAAGTCCAGCCCGAAGGTTTGACCGCTATACTCCCCTCACTGCACCAAGGGCGCAAATCCTGATGGAGATCGAGCGGCAAATTCCTCAGCCTCCTCTGCTCTGAGGCAATGTAACTCAGAGGGATGCGACAAAGTACCGCCACTTTCATCGGGACTATGGGCATGATACCGAGGACTATTGGGAGCTCAAGAACAAGATCGAGCGGTTAATCCAGCAGGGCAAACTGGACCGGCTCAGGGACCTCCTGAGCCGAATAATGAAGGGGAGCACCAGCCCGAACCTCGCCCGCTCCCACCGCCAAATCCTCCTATTATCGGCAATGTTAATGTGATAGCGGCGGCCAGTTCCCCATCTTTTTGGTCAGGCGAGGAGGAAAACCTGCTGAAGTAAGCTCGGGTTGATGAGCTCACTTTTTCTAATGAAGACCTTCGGGAGGTACAGTACCCCCATGATGATGCTTTGGTTGTATCCTTAAACATGAACAATTATGATGTACACCGCATCTTGATTGATAGTGAAAGCTCTGTTAATGTTTGTATTTCGATGCCTTTGCGAGATTGAAATTTTGGATAGAAAACCTCCGAGCCGTTGAGTCCACCCTAGTGGGCTTCACAGGTGACACCATAATCCCCAAGGGAGTAATTACTCTGACAGTTTGAGCTAGCACGTAGCCCCATGTGGCCACTGTGCTCATGGATTTTCTTGTGACCAATCTTTGGTCCCCTTAAAATGCCATCCTCGCCCGACCGAGACAAATATCCTCAAAGCCATCATCTCCATTCCCCACCTCGCCATGAAGTTTCCCACCGAATGGGGGGTGGGGGTTATTCGGGAAAAGCCAGATTATAGCTCGGCATTGCTTTATCGCTGACCTTCAGTCCAGGAAGCCCGAGGTAGACAGGCTTGTTGACCCAATTATTGATTTTGATGATTAATAAGGAATTGAGTATATTTATTTGATTACTAATAAGATTTGATAAGTGTTTCAGGGCTTAAAATTATTTGATTGATTTAAAGGCATTAAGAAACGTGTTTTGAATCAATTGCAAAACATAAGTTTCAAAGTTTCAGAACATGGAGTCAACACCTAGGAATGCTGGAGCCGACCCCATGGCCAGTCAAATATTCTTCTATTTTTTGATACGGTCCGGAGCCGACACCTAGAGTTTCGGAGCCGACACCTAGAGTTTCGGAGTCGACACTTACAGTGTCTGAAGCCGACTCCGATGCGGGGACAGAACGTTTGATTTTTGACTACCTTGGAGCCGACACCTAGAGTTTCGGAGTCGACACTTACAGTGTCTGAAGCCGACTCCGATGCGGGGACAGAACGTTTGATTTTTGACTACCTTGGAGCCGACACTTACAGTCTTTTGGAGCCGACACCTGAGTATGGCGAGCCGACACCTAACTTTTTCGAGCCGACTCCTTGATGAACTCAGAACTTTCTATTTTTGGATAAATGACTTGGAGCCGACACCTGAAAAGTTGGAGCCGACTCCAACCTATCTGGAACGAAAATTTAAAATGCCAGATCAGCTCTAACGATAATATTTTCTCTTTACCTAACTTCTAACGGATATATTTTGTTTGAAAAAACTTTCTAGGTATATTCCAACGGCTAGTTTTCTCACCAAAAATGGTTTAAAGGATATCTATAAAAAGGGGGAGAAAGCTCGTTTAAAAAAAATGGAAAAATCAAAGCAAATACAAATCAAAAATCCGAGAAGTCTTGAGCCTGAAATCAAAGAGAAAAGTATCCAAACTCAAATCCTTCCACTCCAAAAAGCTCAAAGAAGAATCCAAGGTGCTCATATTGGAAAAATCGGAGGATTCCCAAAATAGAAGAAAAAGCTCTATTTTCTCAACTTCTCATCTGCAACATTTGCAACGAATCAAAGCTGAGGCCTGATTCAACATCTCCAGAGAGAAGAGGAAAAGAAGAAAAGAAAAAAGCTCAAATCCAACAATCTTCAAAACAGGCTTTTCTAACCTTGCTTATTCATTTTGAATATTTGCTCATTTGAGGAGCTTTGTATTATTGAAAAACAATACTCTTTCTTGTTGTTGCTAGTTCTATCAAGGGGATTGAACTAGTGGAGGTTGTATACCTCGGGTCAAGCTAGATTATCTTGAGTTTAGGGTTTTGTGCTGGTGAGCCCAGAAAACTAGCTGGGTTCGTTGTGATCCCTGAAAACAACAAGTTTGAGTTGTGATCTTGTAAAACAACTCGACTGTAATCAAGAGGATTATAGTGTGGACCCAAGTGAATCTTGGGAGTGGACGTAGGTGTTGGATACACCGAACCACTATAAAACCTTTGTGTTTGCCGTGCTTTGATTATCTCTTTCTCTATCTCCTTGGTTGTATTTAACATTCACATTGCATTTCATCTATCTCCAAGCACATAGTTATTAAGAGGTTAAAATTTTAAAGAACCCAATTCACCCCCCCTCTTGGGTTACCATCTGGGCCAACAATTGGTATCAGAGCTTGTGCTCATTGTTTCTTGGATCACACGATCAAGAGCTAAAGATCCAAATGTAAGCTCAAGTTGGATCTTCATTTGTTGAAGGTCATTCTACAAATAGACCTCCCTTGTTTAATGGTTCTAACTATTCATATTGGAAAGCAAGAATGAGAATATTCATTCAAGCTTCAGATTATGAATTATGGAGTGTTATAATTAATGGACCTAGCACACCCACACACGTAGTTGATGGTTCTATTGTTCCTAAGCCCGAAAGGGATTGGAATGAGAATGATAGGAAAATGGCTCAGCTTAATGCTAAAGCCATGAATGTTTTATATTGTTCATTAGATGCTAACGAATTTAATCGTATCTCTACATGTAATTCCACAAAAGAGATATGGGATAGATTAGAGGTTACCCATGAGGGTACAAATCAAGTAAAATAATCTAAGATAAATATTCTTATTCATAAGTATGAATTATTCAGCATGGAACAAACTGAAACTATAGCATGCATGTATACTAGATTCACCGACTTTGTAAATGGTTTGAAAAGTCTAGGTAAGATTTATACTAATTCTGAACTTGTTCGCAAAATTCTTAGGTCACCTCCAAGGACTTGGGAAGCAAAGGTGACAGCAATCCAAGAAGCCAAGGACCTCAACACTTTACCCTTGGAGGAGCTACTTGGATCACTAATGACCCATGAGTTAACCATGAAGCAGCACATAGAGGAAGATGTTAAAAAGAAGAAGACTATAGCTCTTAAGGCTGCAGAAAGTGAGGAGAGCTATAGTGACAATGATGATGATGATGATGAGACTGCTCTTCTAGCTAGAAAATTCAAAAATTCATGAGAAGAAAGAGACCCGTCCACAAGAAGAAATCTAGAATTAAGATGGAAGGAAAAAGAAAAGGACAAAGACAAGAACAAAGAGAAAGACCCCTTGATTTGCTATGAGTGTAAGAAACCGGGGCACTTTAGATATGATTGTCCACTACTAAAGAAAACCTACAAGAAGAAGAAGAAAGCCTATGTTACAACCTGGAGTGACAGCGATGAATCCTCTTCAGAGGAAGATCAAAAGAAGTTGCAAACATTTGCTTTATGGCAAACGACGACAACGAGGTAAGTTCTAAAAATCCTTGTGATGAATTTGCATTTGATGAATTATTTGAAGCCTTTAATGAACTAGTTGATGATTTTAAAGTTTTAAAAAGGAAATACATAATTCTGAAAAATGATAATTCAACTCTCATTAAAGAAAAAGATAATCTTACTAATGAGATTAAGAGGCTGAAATCTGAAAATAAAAATTTGACAAAAGAAAAAGAGTCAATCTCCATTGAAATGATAAATTAAAGAAGGAAGTAGATAAATATAAGAATATTGTTGATAAATTTACTTATAGTTCTGAAAAACTTAATTTGTTATTAGGTAATCAAAGAGCCATATTTGATAAAGCTGGATTAGGATATAGACCTAACACAAAAAAAAATTTGTCAAAAACTTCTTTAGAAAAGAACAAGATAAAGATAGCGTTACATGTCATTATTGTAACAAGAAAGGCCATAAATCCTATGAATGTAATGTGAGAAACAGTAACAAACATTTAAAAGTAAAGGAAAGAAAATATGGTTTCCAAAGGAACAATCTTTTATGCTACTAACCATGAAGGACCCAAGAAGGCTTGGGTACCTAAATATAAGACTTAATTATTTTTGCAGGAGTGTCTTGCGGC
>UESW01003872.1:78029-206265 GCA_900491605.1 Calamus simplicifolius | reverse complement strand
ATTTGAGTATGTCTCCGAGCGAGACATTGTTGTGATGGACAGTGTGTTGACCAGTCAACCCATAAATTTAGCTGCTATGATGATATTTATATGGCGAGGCTGGAGGGAAAAGAAGATCGTCCTTACCCTACGGCATGGTGCTAACTATGGTATTCAGAAGCCAAGGTGTTGTGATATTAGACAATGAACCTTCCAAGAATCTCAGGCATACTGATTACTACAGTTTGGCCACCTTGCATAGGATGGGATTTGTTAAGGTCAACGGGCAATGGGAAAGGAAAGGTAACTTGGATGAGAGAGCCCCTGAGCCTAGACTTTCTGCCTTTGAGGCTGGACCATCTGTGAGGGTTCCCTCTCCGCAGCCTAGAGTCCTGTTCCTGCCCCTGCACCTGCTTGTTCATGTTCAGCCATCTACTTCATCAGTTGGATTTTCAGACCTTCAATTGGAGCAACTCAAAGGATTGCTTGCTGCTCAGAAGGATGAATTGAAGACTGAGTTTGATAATAATTTATGAATCTTAAAGAAACCCTTTATTCCCTAGATGATCGCATTGGCAAATAGAATCAACTCTTAGCTCTTCTGCTGGATCCTTAAGTAATGATCTGAAAAATATATTTGAAGAACTTAAAGATATCTGTGGAGATTCTGAGACCTCCAAGTGCAATGCCGAGCTTCAAGATAAAATCATGACTGCTTGCTCTTTTGTTGATAGAAGGTTGAAAGAATTTGTAGCCACTCAAGTGATGGAATGGAAAGATTTTGGATCATTTGACAAGAATCATTAGAAACAATTTGTAATTTTCATGTAATGAAGTCAAGTTTTTTTTTGATATGTTGTTTGATGTTTGTAATGAAAGTTTAAATTTGATGTAATGAAAGTACAGTTTCTTTTTGTAATACTTGACCTTTGATGAAATGAAATTATCTTTTGATCTATCAATTTTATCTTTTGACTTAACTCTTTCTAACCTTTTTGTTGATTACAAAAAAGGGGGAGAAAGTTATGTCGTATATGCATTGATTAGTTATGCTTTGATTGGTATTTTATTTGATTGGTATCAAATTTTGATTATGCAAATAATAAGTGACAATTGATATAACTGAATTCTAAGTATCAAACTATGTAGAGCAAAAGGAAACAATTGATAATTTGAACTTCATAGGGGGAGCTACCTTATTCAGGGGGAGCTTACTTGTGAGGATCACTTCCTTGAAAATTTTAATTTAAGAATCCTATGCATATACTCAATGTTTTTATAATCATCAAAAAGGGGAGATTGTTGACCCAATTATTGATTTTGATGATTAATAAAGGAATTGAGTATATTTATTTGATTACTAATAGATTTGATAAGTGTTTCAGGGCTTAAAAATATTTGATTGATTTAAAGGTATTAAGAAACGTGTTTTGAATCAATTGCAAATCATAAGTTTCAAAGTTTCAGAACCTGGAGTCGACACCTAGGAATGCTGGAGCCGACCCCATGGCCAGTCAAATATTCTTCTGATTTTTGATACGGTCCGGAGCCGACACCTAGAGTTTCGGAGCCGACACCCAGAGTTTCGGAGTCGACACTTACAGTGTCTGGAGCCGACTCCGATGCGGGGACAGAACGCTTGATTTTGACTACCTCGGAGCCGACACTTACAGTCTTTTGGAGCCGACACCTGAGTATGGCGAGCCGACACCTAACTTTTTGAGCCGACTCCTCGACGAACTCAGAACTTTCTATTTTTGGATAAACGACTTGGAGCCGACACCTGAAAAGTTGGAGCCGACTCCAACCTATCTGGAACGAAAATTTAAAATGCCAGATCAGCTCTAACGGTAATATTTTCTCTTACCTAACTTCTAACGGATATATTTTGTTTGAAAAACTTTCCAGGTACATTCCAACGGCTAGTTTTCTCACCAAAAATGGATTAAAGGAAATCTATAAAAGGGAGAGAAAGCTCGTTTAAAAAAAACAAAAAAATCAAAGAAATACAAATCAAAAATCCGAGAAGTCTTGAGCCTGAAATCAAAGAGAAAAGTATCCAAACTCAAATCCTTCCACTCCAAAAAGCTCAAAGAAGAATTCAAGGTGCTCATATTGGAAAAATCGGAGGATTCCCAAAATAGAAGAAAAAGCTCTATTTTCTCAACTTCTCATCTGCAACATTTGCAACGAATCAAAGCTGAGGCCTGATTCAACATCTCCAGAGAGAAGAGGAAAAGAAGAAAAGAAGAAAAGCTCAAATCCAACAATCTTCAAACAGGCTTTTCTAACCTTGCTTATTCATTTTGAATATTCGCTCATTTGAGGAGCTTTGTATTATTGAAAAACAATACCCTTTCTTGTTGTTGCTAGTTCTATCAAGGGGATTGAACTAGTGGAGGTTGTATACCTCGGGTCAAGCTAGATTAGCTTGAGTTTAGGGTTTTGTGCTGGTGAGCCCGAAAAACCAGCTGGGTTCTTTGTGATCCCTGGGAAACAACAAGTTTGAGTTGTGATCTTGTAAAACAACTCGACTGTAATCAAGAGGATTAT
Source organism: Calamus simplicifolius (assembly GCA_900491605.1). Lineage (NCBI taxonomy): Eukaryota > Viridiplantae > Streptophyta > Magnoliopsida > Arecales > Arecaceae > Calamus > Calamus simplicifolius. Next base: position 203,733 of record UESW01003872.1, on the reverse strand, counting down.
AGTGTGGACCGAAGTGAATCTTGGGAGTGGACGTAGGTGTTGGATACACCGAACCACTATAAAACCTTTGTGTTTGCCGTGCTTTGATTATCTCTTTCTCTATCTCCTTTGTTGTATTTAACATTCGCATTGCATTTCATCTATCTCCAAGCACATAGTTATTAAGAGGTTAAAATTTTTAAAGAACCCAATTCACCCCCCCCCCCCTCTTGGGTTGCCATCTGGGCCAACAAGGCTCAATGCTCGGGAAGACTTCGCCGAACAGCGAGGAGAACCAGTCGAGGAGTTGGAGGAAGTACCGCTCGACGAGGCTCGGCCCGACCGAACCATAAAGATTGGTTCACAGCTAAAAGGAAAGCTTCGACAATAACTAATCAAGTTCCTTTGAAACAACGCCGACGTCTTCGCCTGGTCCGCATTGGATATGCCCGGGATCAGCCTAGATGTCCTAGTCCACCGCCTCAGCATGGACGAGACATTCCGACCAATTAAGCAAAAGAAAAGAAGCTTCACCATCGAACGTCAAAAAGCCATTGAAGAAGAAGTGGATAAACTCATCAAAGCCAAATTCATCCGGGAGGTTAGTTATCCCGACTGGCTAACGAATGTGGTCATGGTAAAAAAGTCGAATGGCAAATGGAGGATCTGCATCGACTTCACCGACCTCAATAAGGCTTGCCCAAAAGATAGCTTCCCTCTTCCATGGATCGACCAGCTCGTGGATTCAACTTGGGCCATCAAATGCTGACCTTCATGGATGCCTATTCAGGCTACAATCAGATCCAGATGGCGCCCGAAGATGAGGAAAAACCGCCTTCATCACTGACTGAGGTATTTACTGCTATCGAGTTATGCCCTTTGGATTGAAAAATGCAGGTGCCACCTACCAAAGGCTAGTCAATAAAGTATTCAAGGAGCAAATCGGTCGGAACATGGAGGTGTACGTTGATGATATGCTGGTAAAGATCAAGGAAGCATCCCAGCACGTCAAGGACCTAGCAGAGAGCTTCGCCACGCTTCGAATGTATCAAATGAAGCTCAATCCCGCCAAGTGTGCTTTTGGGGTTAACTCCGAAAAATTCCTTGGCTTCATGGTCTCTTAGTGAGGCATCGAGGCGAATCCCCAGAAGATCCAAGCCCTACGGCAAATGGCCCCGCCAGGGTTAGTCAAGGATGTGCAATGCTTCCTGGAAGAATAGCATCCCTCAGCTGCTTCGTTGCTCGGTCGGCCGAGAAATGCCTTCCCTTCTTCAAGGCACTCCAATCGACCAAAAACTTCCAATGGACCCCAGACTACCAGAAGTCCTTCGAAGATCTTACGAAATACCTTGGCTCACCACCTCTCCTCAGCAGTCCGAAACCAGGGGAAATACTGAACCTGTATTTGGCAGTTTCTGAAAACGCTATTGGCTCGGTGCTAATAAGAGAGGACAAAGTCCAAAGACCCATTTATTATGTCAGCAAACTGCTTAAAGACGCTGAAACAAGGTACACCAAGGTCGAGAAAATGGTTCTGGCCTTGGTAACGTCGGTCCGGAAGCTACGGCCATATTTCCAAGCTCACACTGTCGCCGTTCTGACCGACCAACCTATCAAGGCAATCATCCATCATCCAGAAGCATTGGGGAGAATGATCAAATGGGATGTTGAGCTGAGTGAGCACGACATTCGGTACGTACCTGCCACATCTGGCTATCAAAGCCCAAGTCCTAGTGGATTTCCTCCTTGAGTGCAACAAACCTGAAGATGGCTCTGCTTCGGACTCCTCCGGACAACCAAAGCCAGTGCCCCGTGGTTGCTTCACACCGATGGATCCTCCAGCATGGGTGGTTCCGATGCCGGCCTGGTCCTCGCCAGTCCGGAGGGTGCAACATTCGAATACAGCATCCGTTTCTCCTTCCCGGCCTCGAACAATGAGGCAGAATATGAAGCCCTATTTTTCAGGCTCCGCATCGCCCACGAACTTAAGATTGAAAAACTAATTGCCTACACCGACTCGCAATTGGTGGCTGGCCAGGTGCAAGGAGAATTCGAGGCTCAGGAGCTGAACATGATTCGGTATCTTCAAAAGGTGCGCGATCTATCCTCCTATTTCAATGAATTCAAAATTGTTCAGATCCCGAGGGTAGAAAATGTGCGCGCTGATCTTCTGTCCTGCCTGGCAACTACGGACTCGATGAACCTTGAACGAAGGTTCCACTTGGAAGCCTTGGAGAAATCCAGCATCGCCGATGCCAATTAGATGATGCAAGTTGACATTGAACCATCCTGGATCGACCCCCTGCACAAATACCTTAAAGAAGGGTTGTTGCCCCCTGATAGAAAGGAGGCAAGAAAGCTGAAGATGCAGTCATCTCATTATGTCCTGATTGATGACCGGATGTATAAGCGGCCCTTCTCCATGCTGCTGCTCAAATGCCTCCGACCATTGAAAGCCAATTATGCTCTTTGGGAGGTTCATGAGGGCATCTGTGGCAACCATCTCGGCGGTCGGGCCCTATGCCATAAAGTGCTGCGTCAAGGATATTATTGGCCGACGATGTGAAAAAGATGCCGATGACCTCGTCCGAGCCTGTGACGCTTGCCAATGACACTCAAATGTCCAAAGGCTCCCCTCTACTCACCTGACTTCTATATCATCCCCTTGGCCCTTTGCCAAATGGGGATGGATATCCTTGGCCCCTTCCCCCTCGTGACAGGACAAAGGAAGTTCCTGTTCGTTGCGGTTGACTATTTCACCAAGTGGGTCGAAGTCGAAGCGGTGGCCCAGATAACCGAAGCTCGAGCTAGAGACTTCGTGTGGAGATTCATCATCTGCCCTTCGGTCTTCCTCACACTATCATCACCGATAACGGAAAGCAGTTCGACAACCCTAAATTTTGAGAATTCTGCGAGGATCATGGCATCTTTCATCGCCTGACATCCATCGGACACCCTCAAGTCAATGAAGAAGCCGAGGTAACTAATCGAACTCTCTTACAGAGAATTAAGGCTCGGCTGAATCGGGCGTAAGACAGATGGGTGGAACCATGGAAAAGTTGATTCCTTCAACCAGTAAACGATTCGAAGAACCAACTAGAGTCCAACTCCAATGAACAAAGTTGGTGACTTCTCAATTCCCTATAAGATTGCAAGGTAACTGTTGATGCCGAATCACCAGTGCAGTTTTCTTTGTTACGAGATCTCCTACTGAAGGAAGAGAGCCCCCCAGAAGAACCCCTTTCCTTCCTCTTATATCTTTCGAGCTTTTTCCAAAATGTTCCTTTCTCCTTTTCATCATCATATCGTCAGCATCGAGTCATTTTTTCCTTCTTTTTTTCGACTAGAAAATCACGTGTAAGATAAAAAGTTAGCTTCAGACGAGAGCGTGCCACATGGTTATTTATCGATAATTAATAGCAAAGGTATTAAGAAACTTGCTCTGGAAGCTAAGGATCTTCATGATGATTTCGGTTTTCCCAAGGGAATGTTAGGGTTAGTGGGAATGTCAGAGTCAGAGAAGAGTTATCTGGCCCTAAAACAGGTGCTCAGTATCTCCTTTATTCGAGCTTTTCGATGGATGGTAATGCTCCAGCGTTTGTCTTATTCGAGTCATTTAAAAGCGTCATGATGCTTAATGATTCTCGATTTCTGTTCAGGACACGACAGCTCCTCGCGTTTAGTGCTTTTGATACGAGAATGATTCCAAGATTAGAGGCCACCCAGGACCTAGGAGCCGCCTAGAACGAGAGGCCGCCCAGGACTTGGGGGCCGCCCAGGACTAGGGGCCGCCTAGGACCTGGGGCCAGCTAGGACCAGGAGGCCGCCCAGAACCTGAGGGCCGCCTAGGATTAGGGACCGCCCAGGACTTGGGGGGCCGCCTAGGATAGGAGGCCATCCAGAACCTGGGGGCTGCCTAGGACTAGGGGCCGCCCATGACCTGGGGGCTGCCTAGGGCTAGGGGCCGTCCAAGACCTGGAGGCCGCCTAGGACCAGGGACCGCCCAGGACCTGGGGGCCGCCTAGGACTAGGGGCACCCAGGACACGAGGGCCACCAAGGGCTAAGAGGCCACCCATAAGCTGGGGGCCGCCTAGGACTAGGGACCGCCCAGGACTTGGGGGGCCGCCTTGGACCAGGGGCCGCCCAGAACCTGGGGGCCACCTAAGACTAGGGGCTGCTCAGGACCTGGGGGCCGCCTAGGGCTAGGGGCCATCCAGGACCTGGAGGCTTCCTAGGACCAGGGACCGCCCAGGACCTGGGGGCCGCCTAGGACTAGGGGCTGCCCAGGACCCGAGGGCCACCAAGGGTAAGAGGCCACCCAGAAGCTGGGGGACGCCTAGTACTAGGGACCGCCCAGGACTTGGGGGGCCGCCTAGGACCAGGAGCCCGCCCAGAACCTGGGGCCGCCTAGGACTAGGGGCCACCCAGGACCAGGGGACCGCCTAGGGCTAGGGGCCGTCCAGGACCTGGAGGTCGCCTAGGACCAGGGACCGTCCAGGACCTGGGGGCTGCCTAGGACTAAGGGCCGCCCAGGACCCAGGGGCCGCCTAGGACCCCGATCTTACTTTCTGTTTACCAACCATATCATATGCCCCCTCGCCCATGTCCCTTGTATCAGGTGCGTTGCACCTGCGCAAGGGAGAGGGGCGAAAAAGTTGAATTTCAAATTCTCGCATTCGATAAGTGTCGTTTCAAGAAAAGAAAAAAAGGGGGAGGGCGGGCGCATATCTCTAGGAAGATAGTGTCTTTTCGCCTGCCCAGTCCCACTCGGGGATCGCTGCGTGGCTTTGCTGCGCTCGAGGCGTTGCATCCAAAATATAAAAAAGGGCTCGTCCCCTCTATCCCTTCGTCTTTTACTTTGTATATTCTTTCGCGGTCTTACTTCTTCAAGTCCAGGTTAGTTGACTCATTCTTCTCCTTTTTCTTTTTCCATGGATCCCTCCCGAGATAGGAAAGGTAAAAGCCCTATGATCGAGCCCTCCCGTGAAGAGATTCTTCAGGCGCATCGCCAGGCCCTCGGAGGGGTGGCCATCCGCAGGGATCAACCTGCCGCCCGGCCTGCGCGGCCTGTGTCTAGGTCGTTACCCCAATCTCCTAGGGCTTCTTCTTCATCCACCAGCCGTGAGGTAGGGCTCCGGCAGTCACTTCTAAATTAGTCGGCCCGGCGGAGATCGCCTCAATTACAACTTCCCAAGACCTTAGGAACCTTAGGGCTCAGTTTGGGATCCCAACAACATTCGGCTTTCCGTTCCCTCCCCGAGGATAGGGTTACCCTAACGCAACCGGGAAAGGTTGCATTGTATGAAGAATTTTTTAAGGGCGGTCTACGATTGCCCTTGCACCCTTTCTTTATAAACTTGTTGAATAGGTATCACCTCATTCCCGCACAACTTACCCCCAACTCCATTCGTGTCGTCTTTTCATTTCTGGTGTTTTGTTATTTTCACGGAGCTTCCGCCTGACTCTCCTTATTTAGGGCATTGTATAGGATCCGAAATCCTGTAAGGGATGGATGGTGGAGCTTTGCGTCAAGGCCTAAGAGAGTCCTTAAGCTTAACCTTCCTTCCAAAATCAAAGGGTGGAAGTCACGGTTCTTTTATGCACATTTGGAGGGGGTGGGCGTAGACTGGGGTATTCCGGATACTAGCTCTAACCAGAACTCAAGTGTTGATGAGAAAGATCGTGAACTATTCGACACTTTGATTTCCACCATCGTGCCCCCCAGTAGGGAACTGCTATCGAAGGACAATCTTTGGGAGATCGCATTCGTGCCGGTGTCGCTGGCTGTAGCGCCCGGTAAGCCTCGAAGAGTTTTATTATTATTATTGTAATTTTCTTGCTTGTTTGGATATCTGGTATTCGAATAGATGTCCCTTAGTGTACATATTATTTTCGTAGTTAGTATATTTTGTGCCCTCTTTTTAGCTAACCTCGTGCTCTCTGTATTGCAGCAATGAGGTTTTCTCAAGATTCATTGATATCGGGTCTTCAAAAGAGAGGAGGAAGTGACCGCGGCACGATAAGAACTGAGCCTAAGAGGCCTGTCAGCGGGAACCGGGTCGCCCTACTCAGCCCCTAATGGCTCTCCCTGAAGCAACACTAATAGAGGAGGGCGAGGGAGAGGAAAATCCTCCGATGGAATACCGATAGGGGGCCCTGCCGAGGGGAGCCTACTGGCGGCTGCCTCATCTCCTGCTAGGGGCGCCGGGGGGTCATTCGGGAGCACAGAGGTCATCGAGACCAACCCGTCTGGCCCGTCATCGCCAAAGAAGCAGGCGCCCCCACTCCCTCGGATGCCTTAAGGAGTCCGTCTCCACCTTCCCGAACGCCTAGCCTGGGCGCCCCATATAAAAGTTGTTTATCGGAAACAGTTCTCAAGCTTTCGATCTTGCCCGGGTTCCAGGCCAAAATGAGGAAACTACCATTGGAGGAGTCCTTCGACACTATGTTCACAGCTGCACTTCAGGTAGGGTCATGACCTTTTCCCTTTTTTTCCTTTCGTAATTACGAAGTTCTGGTATTTATCGATTGTATACTATAGATGTCTAACGGCCTCTTCGTACTTCGTGAGGACCTGACCAAGGCCAAGTCTCATAGTGAGAGCTTGGGTAAAGAATTGGCGAAACAAAGGCCCGGAATCGAAAGCATTACATGACCTTCGGTTGTCCAGAAGATTATCGAGTGTGGCGGGAGAGGGCTGAGAAGGAGCTGAGCCTGGACGCCCAATTGTCTGAAGTTCGCGCGAAATTGTTGCCAACAGAAGAAAGGTTAAAGGGAGTGGTCCTCAGGCTAGAGCATACTGAGAATCGAGCCGACAACGCAGAGGCCGCGGCTCGCGACGCTGCGGAAAAATTGGCCTTGGCCGAGAGGGATACGAAGGAGGCTCTGGACAAGGTGGCGGCAATGGAGACGGAGGTTCAGGAGAGGATGACCGCGGCCGAGGCTAGGGCTCAGGAAAAGGTGGCTGCGGCTGAAGCTAGGGTTCAGGAGGCCATCAAAGAATATAAAGGTTCTCCGGACTTTGCGTCGGAACTCCACGAGGCCGCTATGGACGCTTTCATTCAGGGTTTTGAGAGGTGCAAACAGAGACTATCCCGGCACTTCAAATTAGAAAACCTTGGATGTTTTCAACCCGAGGACGATGAAGAAACATCTGATGTTGAGGTTGAAGATGCGGAAGCGTCTACAACTGAGGAGCCGGCCTCCGGTCCGACTACCGAGAGGGGGCGTCCCGAGGACTAATGGAAGGTGTCCAGGCTTACCTTGGTTTTGACTTTTTGTTCTTGACTTTGTCCTTAGGGGACCCCTTTTGTAAATCAGTTGATGTCAGCTCGTGGACAATACTTTATAAAGTTTTATAGCGATCTTACTTTGAACGAGCAAATGCTACTTTTTACTTACTCGATGCTTCAATTGTTCGACACCTGATTTTTACCCATTACATAGGAGATCCACCCGCAAGTCGGTGTTAAGTCCGAATTTCAGGGTCGTTCTTCTGGCATATTGTCTCAGGACGCAAGTCCTGAAACCCCGATAGGGCAGGCAGTTTAGGGACCCCCGCAGGGGAGTTTAACCTGGACTCGAGGAGGAACGATGTCCTTAGGTCTATGGGGTGTCCTTAGGACTGTGGGGCCGCCGAGCCCCTTTGCAGAATTGCTCTCGGGGGTAGCCGGGTACCCGCCTAAGAGTGTGACTCGGGCCGCCTAAGTCATGGACTTGAACCTCCTCAGGGGTAGGTGATACCAGCCCGGGGTGTCCTTAGGACTGTGGGGCCGCCGAGCCCCTTTGAAGAATTGTCTCTCGGGGGTAGCCGGGTACCCGCCTAAGAGTGTGACTCGGGCCGCCTAAGTCATGGACTTGAACCTCCTCAGGGGTAGGTGATACCAGCCCGGGGTGTCCTTAGGACTGTGGGGCCGCCGAGCCCCTTTGAAGAATTGTCTCTCGGGGGTAGCCGGGTACCCGCCTAAGAGTGTGACTCGGGGCCGCCTAAGTCATGGACTTGAACCTCCTCAGGGGTAGGTGATACCAGCCCGGGGGTGTCCTTAGGACTGTGGGGCCGCCGAGCCCCTTTGAAGAATTGTCTCTCGGGGGTAGCCGGGTACCCGCCTAAGAGTGTGACTCGGGGCCGCCTAAGTCATGGACTTGAACCTCCTCAGGGGTAGGTGATACCAGCCCGGGGGTGTCCTTAGGACTGTGGGGCCGCCGAGCCTCTTTGAAGAATTGTCTACAGGAAATCTCCAAACATGTGCATCTATTAATTTTTGGGTAAGTACATCCATTACATTACTGATGGTATTGTCGGAGATTATCTGCGTTCCACGTTCGGGGGATCGGTCGCCCATTCAGATCTTCAAGTCGGTATGCTCCACGGTGAAGGACTTCCGCTACTTGGTAGGGCCCCTCCCAGTTTGGAGACAATTTGCCCCCTTCCGTTGGTTTGGACACCGAGGCCTTTCTCAGAACCAAATCTCCCTGACGGAAGCTTTTCGAGCGATGCGAGTATTATAATATCTCGCCACCCGCTGCTGATAGGCCGCCATTTTAATTTGAGCTCGATCTCTCGCTTCATCAATGAGGTCGAGACTGGCTCTTAAATTAGGGAGGTTGTCAGCTTCATCATACGATTCCACTCGAATACTTGGCAGGCCAATCTCGACTGGGATAACAGCTTCGGAACCGAAAACCAGATTAAACGGCGTCTCTCCTGTCGGTGTCCTGGGAGTTGTGTGGTATGCCCAGAGCACACTCGGGAGTTCTTCCACCCACTTTCCTTTGGACGTATCCAGCCTGGTCCTCAGTCCCCGCAATATCATACGATTCGTAACCTCGGCCTCTCCATTAGATTGTGGATGGCCGACGGAGGCGAATCGATGCGTGATGCCGAGATCGGCGCAAAAAGTCTGGAAGGCAACGTTGTCGAACTGTCGGCCGTTTTCAGTGACAAGAGTATGTGGTATGCCGAATCGACAAATAATGGCTTTCCAGAAAAAGGCTTTGACCTTGGCTTCAGTGATCCTAGCGAGTGCTTCGGCTTCGACCCACTTAGTAAAATAATCGACGGCGACGAGCAGGAATTTTGCTGTCCCGATGCCGGAGGGAAAGGGCCGAGGATGTCCATGCCCCATTGAGCGAAAGGCCAGGGAGCAAAAAGAGGGTTCAACTGAGAAGCCGGTTGTCGCTGAATACAGGCGTACCGTTGGCATTGGCCACATCTTTTCACCAGTTCAGCTGCATCTTCTTGCATAGTTAGCCAATAATATCCTTGTCGGAGGGCTTTACGCGCCAGAGATCGGCCTCCTGAATGATTCCCACAAATGCCTTCATGAATCTCCCTAAGAATGTAATCCGCGTCTGCCGAGCTGACGCACTTGAGGAGAGGTTGGGAAAAGGATCTCTTGTAGAGTCGGCCATCTAGCAGCACAAACTTAGAGGCCCTCCGCTTGAGTAGCCTGGCCTCTTCATGGTCAACTGGGAGGACGCCGTCCTTCAAGTATCGGATATAAACGTCCATCCAAGTTTCTTCTTGGGCAACTGGTAAAGCTTCTTCCGCGGCCTCGATGCTAGGTGTCTCCAGATACTCAATGTAGGTTTTGCCCATGGCGCTGTCCGGACGTAGCAAGCCGGGCCAGCATATCAGCTCTAGCATTCTCCCCTCTAGGGATGTAACTAATGGTGAAGTGATCTAACAAGGGAATTAGTAGTTTAACCTTGCTTAGATACTGGGACATAACAGGGTCCCGAGCCTCATACTCCCCAGACACCTGGGCAGAAATAAGCTGTGAGTCAGTGAAAGCTCGGAGATGCTTGATTCCCATCCCATGTGCTAGTTTAATTCCGGCTAACAAGGCTTCATATTCGGCTTGATTGTTAGTAGCTTCAAAGAGGAAACGAAGAGCGTACTCCAGCACCACACCCTCTGGGCTGGCGAGAATAAGACCAGCCCCGCTCCCCTGGGAGTTGGAGGCTCCATCGACGTGGAGGACCCACGCCTTATCATTCTCTTCGTCGACATCTAAAAGAATCCGGGGGGACTCCTCTTGATGCTCTTCAGACCAAGTGCACTCTACTAGGAAGTCGGCCAAGACCTGGGATTTCAAAGATGCTCTGGGCTGAAATGACAAGTCGAATCCCCTAGTTTGATGGCCCACTTGGCCAACCGGCCAGAGGTATCAGGGCGAGACAAAATGGCTCTGAGAGGCTGATCAGTGAGCACGACTATAGGATGAGCCTGAAAGTAGGGTCTGAGTCGTCGGGCGGAGATGAACAAAGCAAAAATGACCTTCTCTGTCCTGGAATACCTCTCTTCTGCACCATGAAGTACCTTACTGGTATAATATACAGGTCTCTGAGTGGCGTGGTCGCTGACACGCACCAGAACGGAACTGACGGCTTCCGAGGAAGCCGCAAGATAGAGGAAGAGCTTTTCTCCCTCCTCCGGTTTAGACAACAGGGGCGGTGTGGACAAGAACTCTTAAGTTTTTCAAAAGCCCGTTGACAGTCTTCCGTCCACTCAAAACCGTCCGCTTTACGTAGGACCTTGAAGAAGGGTAAACACCTCTCTGCCGATCTTGACAAAAATCGGCTTAATGCTGCTATCCTCCCGGTGAGTTGTTGTACCTCTTTTTTACATGCTGGCCGCCTCATATCAAGAATGGCCTGAATCTTCTCTGGGTTTGCTTCAATTCCCCGCCGGGTCACCAGAAAACCCAAGAATTTCCCGGCGGTAACCCCAAACGCACATTTGCGTGGGTTAAGCTTTATTCTATGGAGCCGGAGGTTGCGGAAAGTCTCCTGCAGGTCGGCGACATGGCCAGTGGCACAGGTGCTCTTTGTCAACATATCATCTACATATACTTCCATGTTGCGGCCGAGCTGGTCTTTAAAAACTTTGTTCATCAGCCTCTGATAGGTAGCTCCTGCGTTCTTCAGTCCGAAGGGCATTACTTTATAGCAATAGATGCCCTTCTCAGTGATAAAAGAAGTATGCTCTTCATCCGAAGGGCTCATTTTTATCTGGTTGTACCCCGAGAAAGCATCCATGAAGCTAAGAAGTTCATAGCCGGAGGTAGAATCTACTAACTGGTCGATCCGCGGCAACGGAAAGCTGTCCTTAGGACAAGCCTTGTTAAGATCGGTGTAATCGATGCAGATCCTCCACCCTCCGTTGGCCTTCCGGACCATGACCACATTGGCTAGCCAGTCAGGGTATTGTGCCTCTCGAATATGACCAGCTGTAAGCAATTTATCCACCTCTTCATCAATGATCCTCTGCCGCTCAGGAGCGAAACTCCTTTTTTTCTGGCGGACGGGGCGGCAGCTTGGGTTGATATTAAGCTGATGAGTGATCACCTCTGGGGGTATTCCGAGCATATCCGTCATTTTCCAGGCGAAGACATCCGCATTCGCCGATAAGAAAGCTAGGAGCTGATCCCGGGCTTCAGGGGGGAGGAACTCACCAATCTGCACGGTCCTGGTAGAATCGCCCCCCAGGGGGCAAGATATCAGACGCTCCGCTGGCTCTCCTCTCCGCTCAATTTCTCTGGGATCAAACGACTCGGCGACCGGGGGAATTCCAACCGCCTGAGGACTGGGAGCTAGATGATAACAGGGTCTGACCGAGTTCACCTCCCCCGCATCTCGCCGACTCCTTGATTGTGGGGAATTGCACCAATAGGTGTTTGGTAGATATAACTGCATCCAACATATTCAACCCGGGGCGGCCAAGAATGGCATTGTAGGCCAGGGGGACCCGAACCACCAGAAAGTCCAGCATTACCGTACTCTGATATGGCGGCGATCCTGCCGTCGCCGGCAGGGTAATCTCGCCCTCCACTCGTATAGAGTCTCCTGTGAAACCGACTAGAGGGACGGCTACAGGTCGAAGAGAGTCAGGAGATAAATTCATTCGAAGAAAGGCATCATAAGTAAGCACATTGGCGGAGCTTCCACTGTCGATTAAGATCCTCTTTACAGGGTGTTTAGCGACCGTCATTGAAACGACGACGCTATCGTCTTTTACAACACTACCCCGCTATATCTCCCTTGAAAGGGATTACATCATCTAGCTCTCCCCCTCCCCTTGGCCTCTTAGAAGATGATGCTCCTCCACGGGAAATCATGCCCACCATCCGCTCTGTCGGGGTATTGTCAACATTGGCTTGAGCTGGAGGAGGTCCCATCAAAGCTGGTATGGGCGGAGCCTCTTTCTTCTGGATATACTGCCCAAGATACCCCCTCTGGATGAGCTCTTCAATGGCTTGCTTCAGATTTCGACATTCTTCAGTGTCATGGCCGTAATCTCTGTGGAAACGGCAATAACGGCTCCTGTCGCGCGCAGCGCTCTTCTTCAACGGGGGTGGACGCCGTAAATAAGGCTCGTTTTCAATTTCCATAAGGATATGAGCCCGGGCGCTAGGAGGGGTGTAAGATGGTCTTCTCTGGGGGCCAGGCTCTTGCGGCGGTCAGTCGGTCGGCGCGAAGGTTCGGACTTCTTGGGAGGGGGCCCGCTCAACTCTGGGCGAGCGGATCTCTTGCCAGTCCTCTCCTCCGCACCTCTCCTTGATGAATCAGCTTCGTCGGCGCGGATGTACTTCTGCGCGCGGCTCAAGAGGTCAGCATAAGAGCAAGGAGGTCTCTTGTCCAGAGAATAGGTAAAACGGGAGGGACGGAGCCCCCGCTTTAAAGCCAGCATAGCCACAGCATCATCAAGATGATAGACTTCCAGGGCCGCCACCTTGAAACGGGTTATAAAGTCTTTCAGAGGTTCTCCTTCTTGCTGCTGCACGGAGAACAAGCTGTCTGCTACTCGAGGAATCTTCCGACAAGCGTCGAAATGAGCCAAGAAAGACCTTCCAGTTGTCGAAAAGAATCAATACTACGCGAAGGCAGACGAGAGTACCAAACACGGGCCGCCTTACGGAGGGTGGCCGGGAAGGCAATGCACAGGAGGGCATCAGTCGCTCCTTGGACTTGCATAATGGCTTTATAGCTCTCCAGATGATCCAGGGGATCAGTGGTGCCGTCATAGGGGTCCAGTTGGGGGAACCGGAATCTCCTTGGAATAGGTTCCTCCATAACTCGCCGAGTAAGAGGAGGGCGGGTATCATAATCTGACCCCGGCTGATTGTTAATTCTTTGACTAAGCTCCTCCAGCCTTCGATCTTGCTCATCAAGGCGCCTCTCCATCTGATCAGCCATATGTCCCCCGGCTGGCTCAGGGGAATAAGATGCGGACCGACGACGCCACCGGCGGTGCTCTGCATAAGGCTCCTTCCCCCGCCGCCGCCGGCGGGTGGGCTGCCTGGGGAACGGGTGAGAGAGCGCGAACCACCCGGGAACTTTGAGAGTGAAGCCCACCTGAGGAATAGGGGTGGAGAGGCTTTGTCGGAGGGGATCTCCCTCGAGTTGATTGTCGGCTGACAGGAGTAGCCGATCTGGACAACAGAGGTGGCTCGAGCCGTTGCCGGGCTCCTCTAGAATGCTGTTCCTGCATCTGCTGAACCATCCCAACAAGGGTTTGAACTTGCTGGGTAAGGATCGCCAGTGGGTCCTGAGGAATAGCTGGAGCCGGCAGTGGCGAGGAAGAAACCGGAGGGTTTGACTTCACTGGCTCGGAAGAGCCAAGAGTCTTGCGACCATGGTTGGGAGGTAAGAGATGCCCCCAGACCAATCAGAGGGATCCTCTTCCGGAGATCTAGAGCTCATGTTCGTAGAACAGGAGTTACTCGTCGCAGCGACCCCCTACCTGGCGCGCCAATCTGTTGATGCTGAATCACCAGTGCAGTTTTCTTTGTTACGAGATCTCCTACTGAAGGAAGAGAGCCCCCCAGAAGAACCCTTTCCTTCCTCTTATATCTTTCGAGCTTTTTCCAAAATGTTCCTTTCTCCTTTTCATCATCATATCGTCAGCATCGAGTCATTTTTTCTTTCTTTTTTCCGGCTAGAAAATCAACGTGTAAGATAAAAGTTAGCTTCAGACGAGAGCGTGCCACGTGGTTATTTATCGATAATTAATAGCAAAGGTATTAAGAAACTTGCTCCGGAAGCTAAGGATCTTCATGATGATTTCGGTTTTCCCAAGGGAATGTCAGGGTTAGTGGGAATGTCAGAGTCAGAGAAGAGTTATCTGGCCCTAAAATAGGTGCTCAGTATCTCCTTTATTCGAGCTTTTCGATGGATGGTAATGCTCCAGCGTTTGTCTTATTCGAGTCATTTAAAGCGTCATGATGCTTAATGATTCTCGATTTCTGTTCGGACACGACAGCTCCTCGCGTTTAGTGCTTTTGATACGAGAATGATTCCAAGATTAGAGGCCACCCAGGACCTGGGAGCCGCCTAGAACGAGCCGCCCAGGACCTGGGGGCCGCCCAGGACTAGGGGCGCCTAGGACCTGGGGGCCGGCTAGGACCAGGAGGCCGCCCAGACTGGGGCCTCCTAGGACTAGGGACCGCCCAGGACGGGGGCCGCCTAGGACAGGAGGCCGTCCAGAACCTGGGGGCCGCCTAGGACTAGGGGCCGCCCAGGACCTGGGGGCCGCCTAGGGCTAGGGCCGTCCAGGACCTAGAGGCCGCCTAGGATCAGGACCGCCCAGGACCTGGGGCCGCCTAGGACTAGGGGCCGCAGGACCGAGGGCCACCAAGGGCTAAGAGGCCGCCCAGAAGCTGGGGGCCGCCTAGGACTAGGGACCGCCCAGGACTTGGGGGCCGCCTAGGACCAGGAGGCCGCCCAGAACCTGGGGCCGCCTAGGACTAGGGGCCGCCCAGGACCTGGAGGCCGCCTAGGGCTAGGGGCCGTCCAGGACTTGGAGGCCGCCTAGGACCAGGGATCGCCAGGACCTGGGGGCCGCCTAGGACCTGGGGCCGCCCAGGACCCGAGGGCCACCAAGGGGAGGCCGCCCAGAAGCTGGGGGCCGCCTAGGACTAGGGATCGCCCAGGACTTGGGAGGCCGCCTAGGACTAGGAGGCCGCCCAGAACCTGGGGGCCGCCTAGGACTAGGGGCCGTCTAGGACCAGGAGGCCGCCTAGGGCTAGGGGCCGTCCAGGACCTGGAGGTCGCTTAGGACCAGGGACCGCCCAGGACCTGGGGGCCGCCTAGGACTAGGGGCCGCCCAGGACCCGGGAAGCCGCCTAGAACCCCGATCTTACTTCCTGTTTACCAACATATAAGTAACTCTCTCCACAAAAATAAAAGAATCATCTTGAAACAACAAAAATTTCCATCCAATTTGCTGTTTGTGTTATCTCCACACACACACGGATATGGCAGGCATTCTGAATCCAATCTCCATCGAGTGTCACGACGCACAAAGAGGCGGACTTGACAAGCACCGCACTAAGAATGTGAACGTATGGGCTTGCGTGTGCTAGCAGTATGATTTTTAATTGGAAGAAGAAGAGATTGTAACATGAGAGGCTTGTAGGAAACCACCCACCAATTATTGAGATTCCTTCTCGATCGATCCTCTTGACTATTGATTTGAGAGAAGATGATAAGATAACATTCTTTAATTATATTCAATGGATGCTTAATATTATCTGATGTGATTGATTCAGCATCATCAAAGTTAACGGTAAGAAAAACTGATGGAGCTCTGCCTCGGCCTCCAAGGCTTTCTCGGCCTCCGAGGCACCCTCGACCTCCGAGCTTCAGCTTCAGCCTCGGGCTTCAGCCTCCGAGGTACCCTCGGCCTCAGGCTTCAGCCTCTGAGGCACCCTCGGCCTCGAACTTCAGCCTCGGACTCAGGCTTCAGCCTCCGAGGCACCCTCGGCCTCGGGCTTCCGTCATGGTCCGGCCCTGGGATTAATAACCTATGGCCTCTAGCCACCTGACATACCCACATGGCTGTACTCCATAACGACGTATGGTTCATCACCTGCCCATAATAGCACGTGACTGTACTCCATAACGGCGTATGATTCATCACCTGCCCGTAACAGCACGTGGTCGTACTCCATAATGGTGTATGGTCCACCACTCGCCCGTAACAGCGCATGGCCATACCTCATAACGGTGCGCCCCTAACGCAACCAGAGCCGCCTAGCACCCATAGCGCCGCATTTGGCAGGTGGCAGGCGAGGCAGGACACCTTTGACATGCCCAGTGATGGGAACGACCCGTCACTATCAGCCTTGCTTTTTGTCTATTACCGAACAGCGATACCTCAAAATCAGCGACCTTCTAGAAATAGAGAAAAGAAAAACCCTTGAGCAGGTATAAAAGTGCATACTCTCGTGATAAAGGAGGATTCTGAACTCTAGCTTTCTAGCTTCTTTCTGCTTGTAAACTCTTGTCTGTTCTCAAGTGACTGACTTGAGCATCAGAGAGTCCCCGTCGAAGCATTCGGTCTTCGAAGACTTTTCTTGCAGAAGCTCGCCGTGAAAGATTTTCATTTTTTCGGCGTTCAAGAAAGGTGACTAGAAGCCAACATTATCTCTCAACAATAATCTCCCTTGAATATTTAAGATTCAAAATGCCTTTTCTTTTGGCTTTAGCAAGACTTAAAAGGAAAAAAACAAAAAAAATAAAGGTTCACTTGCTATCATTAGTTAGCATGTCCCATTCACAATCATTATTGATTTGAAGAGAAAATAATAGAATAATATCTTTTTATTACCTCGAATGGATAGTCCATATCATTCTCAAAAAATCTTTTTTTGATATTTGAGGTTCAAAATGCCTCTCAGTTATTTTTAAATATATATATATATATATATATATATATATTATTAATATATAATAATAATAATAATTTTTTTTTAAAAAAAGTATAAATTCAAAATGCCTCTCAGCTATTTTTTAAAAACAAAGTATAAATTATTATTAACATATAATTTATATATTATAACTTAACATAAATATTTTCTTAAATAATATGAAATCAAGTGTCATAAGGAGAGTTTTATTATTATATGATTATCATATGATCAATAGTTTTAAATTTTTATAACATATTAAATAAAATAATAATTGATATGCGAAAGAGTTGAAGCAAGATGTTTTTTTTTATGTATAGTTTTCATAAAAATTGATCTTTAATTTCATTCATTCAAAGTCTTATGCAAATTTTTTGTTTATACCATCCCATTATATTTTTGGATTATTTTTTATTTATGGCAGCACCAACACATGCATCGTTGAGGAAGCTATGTGAACATCTTATATATTGATGAGGGGTAAAATTATCATTACATTATTGATCATTCACATTGGCGATGGGGTTGCGCCAATCAAAACACCCTGCTTGCCAGCTAGCCAGCTGGCGCGACGTTCTAGCGACAAGATCAAATCATCTTTGGCAAAGTTGGGTCAACCTGACAACCTAAGCTATTTTCATACCTCGGTCAACCGAGCCAAGCCATACCTCGGCAAACCAAGCCTTTCCATACTTCGACGGACCAGGCCATTCTCTATGCTCGGCCGGCCGAGGCACTCAGGCACTTACCTCCACGGAACCATGATGACCGAGGGCCGAGGCACTCAGGCACTTACCTCCACGGAACCATGATGACCGAACCACAGGGTTCAAAATATCTCTGCGGAATCTGGCGCATAATGATTTGAATCAACTATAACTGAATAAGATTTCATGTGGCGAATCATGCCCAGATATGACCTAGGACCCGCAAGAGTGGCCTAGGTCCATGTGATCATTAAACCTCATGGCACCAACTAGCTCTCCCAGCCGTTGATCCTCTAATTGACAAGATACGGATCCCGCTAGCCTCATAACAAACTTGATTCGAATTCTAACAGTTTTCAGACCTCATCCAGAGCACGTCTAAGGAATCAGGTGATCGCCTATAAATACCACCATCCTCAAGCCTTTCAGGTACGGTCATTCTACGCCCATTTTTTACATAGTTCTTACACTGGCTCTCATTCTCCATTGAAGCTCCTCCTCTGAGCTCGAAGCTCTAGCCAAAAAAGGAAAACTCCTCTGTGAGAGTCTTCTCCATACATTTGCTTGCTGTGAATCTCCACTGACTTGGGCATCGGAGGGTCCTTCGCAGAGGGTAACCCCCATAGCACCCTCTGCGTGCGGACTGTCTTGCAGTAGCGGGATTGACATCCGGATCAGAAGCCAAAAATGCATCCGAGTCAAAGAATGAATTTTCACAGCAACAGATATATAACATACAGAATGAGGTGATCATAAAAATCAGATTATCTAAAATAAAAAACACAAATGATTTGAAATTACCGTGGCGATTCCGATCGAATCACCGAAGCGCTGTCCATGTAAAGAGTGCTCGATGGAGAGATTCCGTGAATTGCACCCGTCCATCCATCCCGCGTGTTGACTGGCCGTCGGCCAGCCCATTGGCCCGTACAGGGACTCGGGCCCACTGCATTGCACCTTGACGCGGAGCGGCCCGCGTGTCGGCGTGTGCGCAAGGAGGAGTCCGCAGCTTCCGCGAAGCAACCAGTCCAATTGGGCTATAAAAATGTAGAGCTCTGTGCGAGCCAAGAAAAATCGACACCGAAACGAGGAGTCCGCAGCTTCCGCGAAGCAACCAGTCCAATTGGGCTATAAAAATGTAGAGCTCTGTGCGATCCAAGAGAAAAATCGACACCGAAACGAAAGAAGAGGAGCCTCGGGCCGCACAGTTTGGAAGATGATCCAAGCCTTTCATTGATTCTTCAGCCAAGTGCTGCCGCATGGAGACAGGTGATTGCCGAACTCTTGTTTGCACTCTCCGAATTTAGTGAATGACTCGATGCCATTAATTTGGTTGAAATATAATGCCATCACCCGCAGCATGCTCTCCATAAGTGGGCAGAGGCAATGGCATGAGGTGATATAGAGGTGGCAAATGGTGGTTTGCTCGTGCCTGAGCGCCACCATCCACCGTATAGAATTTTGGCTATGTGCTCCCGACGAGATCTCCTCCTAAAAGGCTGTAAATCCGGTTTCTAAGGAACATCCAACCTTCTCTTTGTCATACCAGCAACCAGCTTTACCCCCATTTAGGATGTTTTGGAGAATAGAATATTGCACTCTTCTAGCATAGCTAGAAGAATCTTATTCAAACAAATTGTAACGAATCCTGTTGTTGTTCCCGTAGCTTCTATGATTATCATCTTTTATTTACTGTACATGTTTTTTCTCTCTCATTTTTGCTGAGTCCTTTTTTTTTTTTTTTTTGGCCTTTAATGCGATTAGAGGTTGAAGTGGGTTCGAGGTGATTCAACTTTGGATTAGGTCATAGACTAAGTCTAAATCAATTTGAATTAGGTTTGCAGAGTCCAAAAAATTTCAAACTCGTTGCTTCCCCGGTTTGAAAATTTGAGTCTGACTCATTAGTCCTTGATCAAGCTCAAGCTTGACTCGAATCTAATCCAAAAATCTTGAAATATGGTAAACTTTTTAAATTTTATATCCAATTTCTTGCTAATTATGTTAGAACTCTTCTTACACTACCAAAAAATAGCCTTCACCAAGGACATCAAGGGATAGTTCTCAAAATTACTAAGGAATTAGAAAGGATTTTCAAGAGATTTTAAATTACATTCAAAATTTAATTTATGTAAGGAATCTAAGGATTTGCTAGGGATATATTTTTCTTAATAAATTCCTTGGAAATTCCTTAGTAATCTGCAAGGGATGACTGATTATTTAAACAATTGTTAGTAAAAGATTTATAAGAAAAGTTTGGTACCTTAAAGATTTACTAAGGGATAAATCCCTTGGTGCTGATAATAATATCATAGAGGGATTTTTCTTATAAATCCCTTAGTAATTTAAAATCTTATATCAAGCATATGTCATTTATAGATTCTCTTACTAGCATAAAAATAAAAGTCATAAGTAAAATTAATATTATGTACTAATTTTAATATCATTAATTAAATAAAAAATTCCTTCATTTCTTCCTCTCTTTGACTCGTTCAAATCTTATCAAAATCCTGGGCTTACACCCTTGTTACCATGATCAAATT
The DNA here is from genome assembly GCA_900491605.1 of Calamus simplicifolius. NCBI lineage: Eukaryota > Viridiplantae > Streptophyta > Magnoliopsida > Arecales > Arecaceae > Calamus > Calamus simplicifolius. The sequence continues at coordinate 183,815 of UESW01003872.1, read as the reverse complement.
GGTGCAATGGTAAGGGGCTAGCCTTTGAATCCTTTAGTCACATGTTCAAACTATTGCTTCCATAGTTAGCCAATTTTTTGTAGTAAGAAAAATTTCCTCGATGAATCCTTTGGTAATCACTGAGGCTGCATTTGGATGTCAAAAAGTTATTTCGAGATAGGGATACGAATTTCGTAGGAATAGCTTATTCCTTTTGTTATTCTAGATTTTGTTTGGATGAAAATATGGTTCCAGTGCAATTAATGCAGTGTTATTCCAAATGATGTTTGGATGACATGGGAATAAGCATATATTCCAGTAGGAATAGATGAAGAATTTTTCTGAAATTTCAAAGATACCCCTTCCAATAAAAATGGTTTATCAATTTTATTTTTAAAATGACATGAATAATTATTATTAATAATAAGGTAATAAAAATTTTAATAAAATAATATAAGAACATACTAATAAATTATTTTAATAAAAAAAAACTACTTAATTTATTTTCTATTAATAAATTTATTAATTTTAAATTTATAAATAAATTTATTTAATTTTTAATTAAATAAATTATTATTTTAATAAATAAGGTATAAATTAATTTTATTAATAGAATAATATAAGAACATACTTAATAAATTATTTATATTAAAAAGAAAAAAACATACTTAATTTATTATTTCTATAATAATTATTTAATTTTAAATTATATTATGAATAAATTTATTTAATTTATTTAATTGAATGAATTATTATTTATTAGAAATAAGGTAATAAATTATTATTAATAGCATAATATAAGAACATACTTAATAATTATTTTATATTAATAAAGAAAAAAAACATACTTAATTATTATTTCTATTATAAATTTTTTTAATTTTAAATTATATTAAATAAATTTATTTAATTAATTAATTGAATAAATTATTATTTATAATAATAAGGTAATTAATTATTATTAATTATATATACTTAATAATTTATTTCATTAAATTTATTTTATTTTAAATATAATAATTATTTCATTTTAAATTATATTATAAATAAATTTATTTAATTTATTTAAATGACATTATAAATAAATTTATTTAATATATTTAATTTAATGCCATTGGTGCCCCTGGATAGCTATAGTGGGAATAGGAGCTATTCCATCTAATACCATGGAATAAGAAATTGGAATAAGAAGGGTTGACTGGAATAGCTAATCTAGTGGGGCCCATACATCTTTTTCCTTCTGTTTGGGGAATAAGGGGAATAAGGGCCTATTCCAGGCCTTATTCCCCCATTTAAACACTGCCTGAGGGATTTATGTATTTTGATTAGTGAATTCCTTAAAAATTTGGTTAGTAAATTTCTTACTAAAGTTTTAGATCCCTATAATTATCAAGGGATTTGTGTATTTTGATTAGTGAATTCCTTAAAAATTTGGTTAGTGAATTTCTTACTAAAAGTTTTAGATCCCTATAATTATCAAGGGATTTCTGAAAGAGACTTTCACCAACATCATATATTTCAAGGGATGAATTTTTTTTGGAAATCCCTTAGTAAAACTCTTCCCCAAGGGATTTTTAACTTTCATTAATGGATTTTGTCCCTCGCTGAAAGGTTAATTTCTGATAGTATTACATTTTTTTGAATGATTAGATGTGAATATTTTTGAATGTTGCCTATTCCCGTACAAACACTTAAAAATCGAAATTGATTCTACAGCAAAGTTTTTCATCCAAACATACTACAGTGGGTTGGCACAATTAGTTTCTAGTCCTAAGCCTTGGCTTAGCCTAGTACAGAGTTTGGAAAAAAATTTGGATTTAAGTTGGGTTCGAAGTCCAAAAATAATGTGTGGGCCGATCAGGCCCATCCCACTTCCTAACTGTTGATCTCACATTGATTTTGATGATTACAAAATAATTAAGTAAATTACTAAGTTTGGTATAGAGCTATAGTGCAATATAGGCATACATTTGTTATAAAAATAAAGAAGTTGGAATCCAAGCTCTTAACAAGGTCTCTGGTTCAAGAAAGAAAGTATTGAAAAAGAACAAGACCAAAGAAGAAGGTTCCAAGCTTTAAATAATTGAGATTAAGATGTTTGAAAATGAATTATATGAAAAAGAATTAAGATACAAGGGCTAACTACTTGGATTCATCAAATCATGAGTTTTTCATGGAGTTGGAATCATTTCTGAACATTTAGAATAAGGTAGCTGACTCTCATGTTAGCTAACAAGAGAAATTTGAGCTTCACATAGATTTTATAGAGAGTTATCTTTAATTAGTTGGCATGGTAGCCGACTAACACAATGAAAGATGGCTTCAGAAAGTTTTTACAGTGACTTTTCTTCCATTAGTCGGCATGGTAGCCGACTAACGCAGAAAGAAATGACTCAGGAAGTGTTTTACAGAGAGTTTTCTGTAGGGAGAAATAAACTCTGAGGCATACATATTTTAAAATTTGATAACTATTATCATTGCGGAAATTAAAAGATTACATATTAATCTATCTAATATGCATCAAGATCATATCTTTGCCTTATATATCAGGGTCGTTTGATCTAAAATATGCATATAAAAAAATCAAGATCATATCTTGATCTTCAAGATGACTAGTCACACTATTATCTTGAAGCCTGCCTTAAGATCTAGGGATCAAATCACTTACCTTAAGAACAGTAGGTAAATCCTTATTGCTCTGCAGCCGTTCAATCGTCCGGCCTCTAGTATCGTCCACGCGAAGCCCCGAATGATCAGATTTTCGGAGTGCTAGCTCGCGGAAAAAAGCTTTGCTGATCTTGAATCCTCTCACTTGAATCTTCCTCCAAGATCCACCAGGCTTCCGCTAACACCAGAATCACCAGGATTTTCTATTCTAACATTTTAGAATTACAATCCACAACATATCGTGTATTGTTTATTCTGTCTGGTGAGGGAATGCCCTCTATTTATAGTCTATTTAGCCACATTAATTCTGACATTTAAGAATTCCGTTTGGCAAAAGCAAAGAGACGCCCCGCGGCTTGGTTAATTCCGACGTTCGGTGAAAACCAAAGAGTCGAGGGAAAATCCGAAATTCGGTAAATAAATTTCATGTGCATTAAATTCTATCTCATGAGATGAGATTTTAGCCATCTCATCATATGAGATCCATATTCGAGAGGTTTGGGTTCTGGATCTGAATTTATTGACTTAACCCACATAGATCATGGTCCAAGCCCAAATCAAATTTGGCTAGTCCTGAATCTATTTAAATTCAAATCAAGTCTAATTTCAAATCAATATTTGAAATTGACTTGTCCTTCTAATAGACTTAAACCAAATTGAATCTTATTCAATTGTACTTAACCCAATTGAGATAATTCAATCAATCAAATTGATTAATTAAATCATATACGATTCTCAATCGTTGATCAGCAAATAGATCATCCTAGGAAACTTCTATGCGTGTGACTCTCTAGGTTCGAACCTAAGCCGGTAGCATAGAAACAACTTTCTATACTAATCGATGTGCCCATCTAGCAATGGAACCCGACGTCCGGATAGGTCGAAGAGTTGCCGAGCAAACTCCAAGAACCCTAAGAAACAGTTACCGTATAATTCATCCTCTTGACCACAAATGCTAAGGATGGCTTAAGAGCCTGTCAACTCTAAATAGCAAATCCATAAAGTGATTTCAACTTTAGTGATCATGTGACTTTCACATGAAGTGCCTTGGCCAAGGTCTTGCTAAATTGAAACACAAGCATTTCTCCTTTTAATGGGATAGGTCAAATTCCATCTTGATCCACAACTGACTACCACAAGTACTTGACTGCACCCAGTAACCTTTCGTAGCTGGATTAGAAATCCAGGTGGTCCGGCACCTAAGTACAATGAGTTGCTTGTAAGCCACTGGTTGTGATCTTCAGGTCTGAAGGATACTTATACCTATATCTTCTCGGATTAACTCTTGACAGCAGAGTATCCGGAAATGAGTCACGTTCGGTGAAATGTACTCCTACACTTTCACCTGTATGTCATACCAGTGTCTCTACACTCCTTGGTTAAGAGGATAACCAACAAATATGATATACAACGTCCTATAATTGATAGTACTATGGCCCTGTCATAGTATATCATTTGGTCGCGAACTCTTTTAAGGACCTTCTAAGATAAATCCTCCTTTATCGTGAGGAAGATCCTAAGGGCTTCATTACTTTCAGGAGTATTAAGAAGATGTTCTTGTAATGAATAAACTGCCAAATAACTTTTATTAATATATCAATTTATATACAATTTACATTAGCACAATCATCAAATGATTGGCTTTAGGATACAATTCCCAACAAACTCCCACTTAGCCTAAAGCCACTCATTACAGTATCTAATATATCTTCAATTTATAGACATCAAACTCCTTGATGCTGAGTGCTTTAGTAAATGGGTCACCTAGGTTTTCCTTTCCATCAATCTTCTGAAGATTTATGTCACCTCGGTCTACAATCTCTCGAATAAGATGAAACCGGCAGTATGTGCTTGGTGCGCTGATGTGCTCGTGGTTCCTTTGCTTGAGCTATGGCACCAGTGCTGTCACTGTACAACAGGACTGGTCCATCTATGGAAGGTGTCACTCCAAGCTCGAGATAAACTTTCGCAGCCACAGCTTCTTTCGCAGCATCTGATGCAGTGATGTACTCTGCCTCGCACACCGAATCTGCCACTGTATGTTGCTTGGAACTTTTCCAGCAAACAGCTCCACCATTTAGGATAAACACGAAACCCGATACACTTTTGCTATCATCATGATCTGATTGAAAACTGGAAAGTATATCCAACAAGTTTCAAATCAGACTCTCCATAGACTAACCACTGGTCCTTAGTATTTCTCAAATACTTAAGGATTGTCTTAACAACTTGCCAGTGTTTTTCTCCTGGATCAGATTGGTATCTACTCACTACTCCTAGTGAGTATGCCACATCTGGTCTTGTACATGTCATGGTGTACATAATCGATCCTACTGCCGAAGCATATGGAATTCGACTCATACGTTCTCTTTCATTAGGAGTTGTCGGACAATCCTTCTTAGAAAGATGAATTCCATGGCCTATCGAAGATAGCCTTTCTTGGAATTCTCCATGCTAAACCTCTTTAGCACTGTGTCAATGTACGTAGATTGGGATAAACCTAGCATCCTCTTAGATCTATCTCTATAGATCTTCATCCCTAGGATGTATGATGCTTCTCCCAGATCTTTCATGGAGAATTGTGATGATAACCATGTCTTTATTCCTTGTAATGCAGGGATATCATTCCCGATTAAGAGAATATCATCCACATATAATACAAGAAATACAATAACAGAATCGTTAGCCCATTTATAAATGCAAGGTTCTTCTTTATTCTTAATAAAGCCATAAGATTTGATCACTTTATCAAATCGTATGTTCCAACTCCTTGATGCTTGCTTAAGTCCATAAATAGACTTCTGTAGCCTGCACACTTTAGACTCGTCTTCAGATATAAAACCTTCAGGCTGTATCATATACACCTGTTCTTCTAAATCACCATTTAGAAAAGCGGTTTTAACATCCATCTGCCAAATCTCATAATCGAAGTGCTGCTATAGCTAGCATAATCCGAATGGATTTCAGCATTGCCACAGGAGAAAACGTTTCGTCATAGTCAATACCATAACGTTGACGATACCCCTTGGCAACCAGACGTGCTTTATAGGTCTCTACCTTTCCGTCTGCGCCTCTTTTCCTCTTGAAAACCCATTTACACCCTATGGGTTTTATCCCTTCGGGTGGGTCAACTAATGTCCATACATTATTGTCCTTCATGGAATCAAGTTCGGATTTCATGGCATCAAGCCATTTATTAGAGTCAGTCCTTTGCATAGCATCCATATAGGTGATCGGATCCTCGTTGTTCTCATCGAGTTCAACAGGATCATCGTTCTGGACCAAGAAACCCAAGTATCTGTCCGGTTGATGTGGTACTCTACCAGATCGCCTTAATGGTGCATCTAAAATGGGTTTTGAGTTTGATCTAATCAACTCAGATTCTAGGGGTTCACTGGTTTGTGTTGTTCCTTCTACTTGATGAACTTCCTCAAGTTCAACATTAGAGCTATTTGTTCCTTCACTAAGGAACTCCTTTTCAAGAAAAACTGCTCTATTACTAATGAACAACTTTTGTTCTTCAGTATTGTAGAAGTAATATCCTTTTGTTTCTTTCGGATAGCCGATGAAAAAATATTTGTCAGATTTGGGTTCAAGTTTGTCTGATTTTGCACGTTTCACATAAGCCGGACACCCCCAGACTCTCAGATAGGTAATAACCGGTTTATGTCCATACCACATCTCATGTGGAGTTTTAGAAACAGACTTACTTGGAACCTTATTAAGAATATGACAAGCTGATTCTAATGCGTATCCCCAAAATGATATTGGCAAGCTTGCAAAACCCATCATGGACCGAACCATGTCTAACAGAGTTCGATTCCTTCTTTCCGACACACCGTTATGTTGCGGTGTTCCAGGAGGAGTCCATTGGGAGAGAATCCCATTCTCCTTTAAATATGTCACAAATTCATTGGAAAGGTATTCGCCTCCTCGATCTGATCGAAGGGTCTTAATACATTTTTGTTTGTTTTTCTACTTCTTTATGATATAGTTTGAACATTTCAAACGATTCAGATTTATGTCGCATAAGATAGACATAACCGAACCTAGAAAGGTCGTCTGTAAAAGTAATGAAGTAGTAGTATCCACCTTTGGCACAAGTGCTCATTGGTCCACATACATCAGTATGTACTAGACCCAATAGCTCTTTGGCTCTTTCACCTTTTCCAGTAAAAGATGACTTGGTCATTTTACCAAGAAGACATGATTCACAGGTAGTTAATGATTCACAATCATCAACTCGAAGGATGCCCTCCTGAGTTAACCTGTTTAATCTGTTCTTGTTGATATGACCCAGCCGATGGTGCCAAAGATAAATATCTGTGACATCAGTTGTTCTAGGGCGCTTACTTGATTGGTACACTACATTCACAGGCTGTGATAATATATAAATGCCATTAGATAAATGCCCAGTCATTACAGTGACTCCATTCATAATGATATTCAAAGTAACATCCTTTATTGAAATTTCATAATACTTTTGGCCAGAAGGCCTACAGAAATTACGTTCAAGAACGTTGGGCAAAAATGACAATCATTTAGTATAATGACATTTCTATTGAAAACTATTTCAAGAACTCCTAATGCCAGTACTGGAACTAATCTTCCATCGCCGACATTTAGGAATCTTTCATTGTCCTCAAATCTTCTGGTGACCTGTAGTCCCTGCAATGAATTGCAAATGTTAAAAGGACTCCCGGTATCCAATACCCAGGTCTGATTATCATATACAGAAAAATTACAAGGTGTTATCATATAAATACCTTGTTGAGCAACATCTTGCTCCTTTTTCTTCTTTGGCCTGTTTGGATCAAGTGTGGCAATGTAAAGAGGACAGTTCCTCTTCCAGTGCCCTTGCATCTTGCAGTGAAAGCATTCAGCTTGACTTTTATCAACTTTCTTCTTCTGCATCTGACCCCTTATAGATGTCCTAGCATGTTGCACCTTTTATTATTCTTTTTCTTCTTCCCTTTCCCAAAGGGTTTACGCCTACCTTAGATCCTTCAACCACATTAACCAAACCCTTAGAGAGCTGGTTATCCTTCTCAAAGTTCTGTAACAACCCCAACAAACCGTGGTAGTTGACTGCAGGCTTTGTCATTCGAAAATGAGTAAGGAAAGGTCGGAAGGATGGAGGCAAGGAATTCAGGATCGCATCTTTTCCCAACTGCTCATGTAAGGGAAAGCCGAGCTTGCTTAGGAGNCCAACCGTGGTAGTTGACTGCAGGCTTTGTCATTCGAAAATGAGTAAGGAAAGGTCGGAAGGATGGAGGCAAGGAATTCAGGATCGCATCTTTTCCCAACTGCTCATGTAAGGGAAAGCCGAGCTTGCTTAGGAGTTCTATCTTCTCGATCATGTACAATACATGATCAGTGACAGGAGATCCATCCCTCATTCGAGCATTGAAAATAGCACAACTAGTCTTGTGCCTTTCAACATCGTCGGGTGTGCCGAAAGATTCATTCAACGCTTGAATGATTTCTTCTGGCTGAGCATTCTCGAACCGGCGACCGAATTCATCGTTCATTGCTGCTAGCATGATACAACGCACGCTAGTTCTATCATTGAGCCACTTCTGATAAGTGTCTCTCTCAGAACTTTGGGTGTTTGCATCAGGTATCTTTGGTGCAGGATTATTCAGAATATATAGAATCCTCTCATGCTCAAGGACGATCTTAAGTTTTCTGAACCAGCTATTGAAATTGGAACCATTCAACTTGTCACTATCCAATAGGGACCTTAATGATAAATTAGTGGCCATGTTCTGCATAAGGAAAAACTAAAGTTTATTAGTATATAAATTGATTCAGTCTAAAGACTTGGACTTTAGTCTAAAGATTCTCCCACTATTTTGTTCAAATTGGCAGCCTCTACACCCCAATTCGAAGAATTATTCTTAATTCTTTAGCGGGCACTAAGATCTACATAAACTACATACAGGCCCAAGTGAAGCTTGGCTAACCCATATGCATCTAAGAGTAGGTTCAAAACCAATTGTTTCCCAAACAATTCTTAGTGTTCAGTTTTGCCCCATGTACCTCTTCAGCAGGCATGAAGTGCCTCCACTGAAAGTTCTGGTTAGGTCCAACCATTAAATGATATAATCAGTGTAACCTATCAATAGACAACCAAGCCCGAGTGAAGCTCGGCTCACCTGACTGTTTATTTAATAGTTACGCTGACTTATCATATAATGAATGATAATTCCGATGGTTGACAAGCACCAGGCATGGAGTGCCTCCAATGATTATCAAGACATCGGACTCATTATCACCCACCTTAATGGGAGGCTATGATCTAGTTATCATATAACTATTTCATTTTAAGGACCTAATAATTTTAGAGGATTTTAATAATATGAAGATAAATTGACTAATCAAGTTCTCCCACTGAATCTATGAAATCGGTAGAATGAAACAAGATTAAGTCAGGTTAAGTGGCACCTAAATCAGTCAGACTGATTCCTTACAGGCATGGGTCAACCCGAATCAGGTAAATGATCTGAATCATAAATGGTTCACCACATTGACCAGGTGAGTGAGATCGATGGGAGGGATATGCCATTAACTCGTTAAAGACGCATCAATACGAGTAGCTCCCAATTAAAAACCATTCGATCGTTGATCCTAGAGCAACTTGCCAACTCACCTTGACATCATATGGTTAACCAATTCTGATTTGACCATCTAAGAGATTCATGCTCAACCACGGAGCCTAATCTACTTCCATTTGGTTTAATCAAAGAGAAGGACATGATCAACTACAACTATTGTTTGATTTAGAGCATTCTTAACCTAATCTAATTAGATTTGAACAAATACTCTTTTAGTCCAGTTGATTTAAACCTTAGGGTCTAACCCTTTATGGACCCGATTTAGCTAACCCAAATGATTAAATATATTTCATGTTTACATGTCATATATTTCAATCAAGCATCAATGTTACTACTCATAATTCCTATATTTAGATCATATCTAAAAAAAAATTATGAATTAACATTTGACATTCAAATAAAACTCTCATAAATATTTGTATGTTTCATAACATAGACATCATGCCATCATATATCATATCTATTTTTTATACTAAACATGCAAATATCATGGTTTTATACAACATCAATATGTATCAAATATAAAATATCTTTTGAGAGTGTGTGTAATCTATGTTTTGATGCCAAAGCACAATTTAAATTTTCTTTATAAAACAATGCAATATGTCACAGAATACCTCATTGAATGGGTAATTCGGATTTTCAATCCATCTGTGACCATATGGCCTTGTGATAAGTTTTAGCCATAATTACATAATTAATGAGAATTAATTTACATGCAATAAATTAGATCATTAACGAAACCATGGCTCTGATACCATTTGTTGGAAGAAATATCTCCGAGGCATGCATATTTTAAATTGATAACTATTATCATTGCGGAAATTAAAAGATTACATATTAATCTATCTAATATGCATCAAGATCATATCTTTGCCTATATATAGGATCGTTTGATCTAAAATATGCATATAAAAATATCAAGATCATATCTTGATCTTCAAGATGACTAGTCACACTATTATCTTGAAGCCTGCCTTAAGATCTAGGGATCAAATCACTTACCTTAAGAACAGTAGGTAAATCCTTATTGCTCTGCAGCCGTTCAATCGTCCGGCCTCTAGTATCGTCCACGCGAAGCCCCGAATGATCAGATTTCCGGGAGTGCTAGCTCGCGAAAAAAATAGCTTTGCTGATCTTGAATCCTCCACTTGAATCTTCCTCCAAGATCCACCAGGCTTCCGCTAACACCAGAATCACCAGGATTTTCTATTCTAACATTTTAGAATTACAATCCACGACAATTTAGAATTACAATGACAAATCGTGTATTGTTGTTCTATTTTGTTCTGTGTTCTCTGGTGAGGGAATGCCCTCTATTTATAGTCTCATTTAGCCTTGACATTTAATTCTGACATTTAAGAATCCGTCGTTTGGCAAAAGCGAAGAGACACCGAAGGCGCGGCGCTTGGTTTAATTCCGACGTTCGAGAAAACCAAGGAGTCGCGGCGTTTGGTTTAGTTCCGTCGTTCGAGAAAACCAAAGAGACGAGGGATAAATCCGACGTTCGATAAATAAATGTCATGCATTAAATTCTATCTCATGAGATGAGATTTTAGCCATCTCATCATATGAGATCCATATTCGAGAGGTTTGGGTTCTGATCTGAATTTATTTGACTTAACCCACATAGATCATGGTCCAAGCCCAAATCAAATTTGGCTAGTCCTGAATCTATTTAAATCAAATCAAGTCTAATTTCAAATCAATATTTGAAATTGACTTGTCCTTCTAATAGACTTAAACCAAATTGAATCTTATTCAATTGTACTTAACCCAATTGAGATAATTCAATCAATCAAATTGATTAATTAAATCATATACGATTCTCAATCGTTGATCAGCAAATAGATCATCCTAGGAAACTTCTATGCGTGTGACTCTCTAGGTTCGAACCTAAGCCGGTAGCATAGAAACAACTTTCTATACTAATCGATGTGCCCATCTAGCAATGGAACCCGACGTCCGGATAGGTCGAAGAGTTGCCGAGCAAACTCCAAGAACCCTAAGAAACAGTTACCGTATAATTCATCCTCTTGACCACAAATGCTAAGGATGGCTTAAGAGCCTGTCAACTCTAAATAGCAAATCCATAAAGTGATTTCAACTTTAGTGATCATGTGACTTTCACATGAAGTGCCTTGGCCAAGGTCTTGCTAAATTGAAACACAAGCATTTCTCCTTTTAATGGGATAGGTCAAATTCCATCTTGATCCACAACTGACTACCACAAGTACTTGACTGCACCCAGTAACCTTTCGTAGCTGGATTAGAAATCCAGGTGGTCCGGCACCTAAGTACAATGAGTTGCTTGTAAGCCACTGGTTGTGATCTTCAGGTCTGAAGGATACTTATACCTATATCTTCTCGGATTAACTCTTGACAGCAGAGTATCCGGAAATGAGTCACGTTCGGTGAAATGTACTCCTACACTTTCACCTGTATGTCATACCAGTGTCTCTACACTCCTTGGTTAAGAGGATAACCAACAAATATGATATACAACGTCCTATAATTGATAGTACTATGGCCCTGTCATAGTATATCATTTGGTCGCGAACTCTTTTAAGGACCTTCAAAGATAAATCCTCCTTTATCGTGAAGGAAGATCCTAAGGGCTTCATTACTTTCAGGAGTATTAAGAAGATGTTCTTGTAATGAATAAACTGCCAAATAACTTTTATTAATATATCAATTTATATACAATTTACATCAGCACAATCATCAAATGATTAGTTTTAGGATACAATTCCCAACATTCTTCTCATCTCATCATTCAATATACAACTAACTGCATCATTGAATGTAAGAATACTTGATACTGAGTTGCTGACTGTCATCACAAGATTGTCCCAACTCTCTGGAAAGGAACATAAGAAAAGAAGCGCCCTGAATGAATCATCAAAACAACAGAGACCGACTCCAATTGATTAATCATCGAGTTGAACTCGTTCATATGCTCCGTCACTGAACTATTCTCAGCCATCTTCAAATTGAAGAGCTTTTTTCATGAGAATATCTTGTTTGAGGTGGAAGGTTTTTCATACAGCTTTGTTAAAGCGGTCATCATATCCACGGTGGTCTTTTCCTTTACAATATTATATGCCACTTGAGGTGTCAATGACAATATGATCATGGCCAGGGCTTTCCTATCCAGAATCATCCAATCTGAGTTGCTCATTGAATCCAGCTTCTTTCCCTTTAATGAAAGGTAAAGATCCTTCTGATATAGGTAGTCCTCAATTTGCCTCCTCCACCATCCGAAATTGTGACCATTGAATTTCTCAATTTGATCTTGTCTTCTGCCATCTCTTTGTTGATTTGTCCGACCGTAATAATATGAAGAAAACCAAGCTCTAATACCAATTTGATAGGAATACAATAAATATTCCTCTAATATGATCGCTATTAGTACGACCAAGCACGTAGTTGCGATAAAATCAACAAAAAATATAGAATAATAATATGAACCAAAATCTAAAAGAAAACAGCGAGAGATGAGGATTTTACATGGTTCACCCAAACTGGGCTACGTCCACGGCGGCACAGGATCTGCAAGGCTTCACTTAGAGTTGAATCAGGTACAAGCCCTCAAAACTCTCTCTCTCAGAAACTCTTGTGATCTTATAATTTTTTTTCTCTCTCTCTGCAGCACACAGAGGTCCTCACCGAGCCTCCAATTTATTTTCCACGTTCGTAACTCCCACACGAGATTTTTTGTGGCTGGCGGTTGCAGCTGAGATGATGCCTCAAATCCTCCTCCAAAAGCTCCATACGGTGACTTTTGATAATGGCCAAAACATCCTCAACTAACTCCCCAAAATCTATCCAAATCTTATGTTTGTTACTTTTGGATAATGACAAACACCATCCTCAACTAACTCCCCAAAATCTATCCAAATCTCATGTTGTTACTTTTGGATAATGATTGATTTGCCAACTCCTTCGTGAACTCTTATTTGGGGTTTCCTCTTGATGAAATTAATCTTCATCCATAACAATGTACTCGTTAATGCAGCTCAATATTGACTTAATACAGATGGTAATAAAAATTTTTGTCAACAAAAGACTGATTAGCAGGCACGTAGATCTACTAGCGATTCAAGTCCAGGACAAGAGGATATCGTCAGAATTCAAGAAATTGAAACACATCTGATTGTCTGACAGAATGGTTTCACTTGTTTGGCACCAATGTTAAAAAAAAAGTTTTGGTGGGACAAAGGCCACAGAAATTCAAGTTAGATATTGTTCCGCCAGGATCTGTCCTCTGACTCGGGCGCAGTCGATCTCCTGATCTGGGTTTCCTCCTGGGCGGACCTGGACAGAAGTCCTCACGTGAGAGGCATTGGGGGTGGCCCTCCATGGAAGACCCTCCGACGCTCAAGTCAGTGGGGATCGATGATCAATAGAAATGAGGAGAAGGATCTCTCTGGGGAGTCCCTCTAGGGGCAGCCAATCAGGAGCTTTGGGTGAGCGCCGACGAGCAGTGAAGGTGAGAGAGTGAGTGTGACTAAGAGTGAGCTAGGAGCTGTGAGTGCATACCTGAGAAAATTTGGGAATGTCATATTTATAGGCAATCACCTGGATCTTGAGCGCCTTCTGGAAGGTTCGAAGGTTGTTAGGATATGGAAATGATTCGAATCAAGCTGTTGTAAGGCCGGTGGATCCGTATCTTGTTCGTTGAAGGATCGACGTCTGGGAGAGCTCTTTGATAGTCTTGAGATCTGATAAATGCGTAGGTCCCAGACAGTTATTCTAGATCCTAGACCACTCCTTAATATGATTCTTTGTTTGGGATTCTGTTACGATATGCCTAGGCTCTTCAGCATTGGGTTCCACAGAGGTGTGTGTCGAGCCATGGATTGCTCAGGGGAGCCAAGCTATGGAAGCTCGGGGAGCCGAGCTAAGGAAGCTTGGGGAAGCCGAACTATGGGTTGCTCGGTCCGCTGGACCGCATTAGTTAGCTCGTTCTTCATGGGCGCAACGTAGCGGGCGGGGGATGGGGCTGATCTTAGCTCCTTCGCACGGTTATCAACGCAATGGTGATTTTACCCCTCAACACATGCCCCCCACTCCCTAGTTCGAAGCGTAGGTTCGGGCGTAGGGAGTATAGACTTAAGTGGCACAATCCAAACCGGAGGACACATTTTTGACAGCCTACGCAATGATGCCCTAATTAATGGTGTGGGGCCGTCTTGCCTTTTCGAGGTAGATCCATTGTTCCTTAGGGTCGAAGGCAACGACCAAGGAGGCGCCACGTAGGAGATCTCGATTTTCACGGTGCCCATAGTGGCGGTTTTGGATGCCTTGGTTGAGACGCCTCATCTTCACCCTGAGGCGGTTTTCCTTGAGAAAAATGGAGTCATGGCGGCGCCATCCCTATTTGAAGCGCTCTTTCACTTTCCCTCAGAGAACTCCATCTTTCCGCTTTCACAGCAATCTTGCTCAGCGTCTCTTGCGATTGAAGACATGGTGTGTCCGAGTGATCAGGCTTCGGAGGTAACCTTGGCAGACCTGGAGTGGATACGCCGTCTGTACAAGATCCCCCAGGATGTTACCTTGTCTCTTCCGATGGCTGAGGATAGGGTAACATCCGGATTGGGGGACGGAGCATTCTGCTACGAGAAAGTTTGAGGGCAGGCCTTAGGTTTCCTCTTCATCCGCTGGTGCAGAGGTGATGAAGTTCTATAATATATGCTTTACCATGGTGGCTCCCAACAGTTGGCGTAACCTCATCGAGTTCATCTCGTTGTGCAACTGTGTTGGAGTGACTACGACCCTCCCGATGTTCAAGGTGTGTTTCAATCTGGTCTCTGGGACGGCCTCAAAGTGGCCCTACATCGGCCCTCGGAGATCCTTAAGATGATCTCCGATAATCTATCGTCGATAAAGGAGTGGAAGTCGCAATTCTTCATAGTCAAGGGGAATATTGGCTCAGATTTTCCTCGGGTGGGGGACAGTACGCAAAGGATCTGAAGGCGCATCCGGAGTTAACCGAGTCAGAGAAAAGGGATCTGGTCGTATTGCGCGGCAGTCAAGCGCTCCCAGCCAGTGTCCTTCTATTGGAGGATGCTCTCTTTGCGGCCGGATTGAGCCCCGTCGATCCTCACGGTGAGTATCACTTCGTGGTCGATAGCCTAATATGGCTCCATTTTTGATTTTTGTGCAAACTAACAGGCGAATCATATTGCCCTTGCAGCCGAAAGGTCGGCGTTCGCAAACCAAATGAGGGAGGAGCTGGGGAAGCACCGTAGGAGATCCGGCTCCAGTAGTAAGCATCGGGCCGAGAAGAGGCTCTGCCCCTTCGGCTCCCACCCTAGGGGGGTCAGGAAAGACGGTGGTGATCGGCACTCTCGTCGCCGTGGGCCGGAAGCATCGGAGTTTCAGCGGCGCATGATCTTTCGGCGCCGGAGGAGGGGCTGTCCGGAGGCGAAGATCGGGACGTCGCAGGAGTTTCAGAGGAAGCTACTGGAACTTCCTCTCCACCTGTAGTCATTTTGTCCGATGACGGTGAAGGAGCAACGCCAGTTCACTTGGGGGCCCCCACGGGTGAGGCGGCTTGGTCTCCCTCATTGGAGGCCGGTAGCTTGGAGAGGTTACATGCGAAGGGGGAGCGACCTCCACCTCGCTTGAAGTGGGAGAAGTGGTTGTGGCTGCCGAGATTCGGCCTGGGCTGCTAGCAGGAGGGCCAGTAGGCGACGAAGGGGTGGTCAAACTGCCGAACCATCAATCAAACCTCGCGGGGTGCTTGCTGGTGAGGGGCCTTCCGCCGAGGCACAGGAGGCCCCGAGGGAAGCCGAAGTTCCCGAGGAGTCTGTCGGGGGAATGTTCGAGGAGGCCAAAGCAGAAGAGGGGGAAGAAGGAGATGGAGGGGCAGAAGGAGGAGGAGGGGAGCCGTCGAGTGATGGGGACGTTCAGACCGGGGCTCCCCTCGCCGGAGGCGAGATGTCCGAGGCTCCTCAGATGAGGGCCCTGGTGGAGGAGGCTGGCCAACCGAGGGCCTCATGGGTCACGAGTTCCCAGATTGGCTCCTTGAGCGCAGACTTCCACTCACATGACCCGGAGGTGAGTGCCATGTTCTCCGCTTTGTTGCAG
The DNA here is from genome assembly GCA_900491605.1 of Calamus simplicifolius. Taxonomy (NCBI): domain Eukaryota; kingdom Viridiplantae; phylum Streptophyta; class Magnoliopsida; order Arecales; family Arecaceae; genus Calamus; species Calamus simplicifolius. The sequence continues at coordinate 167,457 of UESW01003872.1, read as the reverse complement.
TCTGCGTTCAGAGGGGGAGAGGGTTCCTCGACAGGGGGGAATCATCCGGAGGACCTTGTCGAGATGGCCTTTAGGCACACCAGGGTGCCGAATGAGGCTTTTCTTCTCCTAAAGATCGACGATTCTGCCCTTATAATGATTGCCACAGATTATGCGTCTTGGGTAAGTCGCCACCGAAGTAGGATCTTTAGTCAATTAGTTCGACTGTATTTTTATGTGCGCGATCCTTTTTGCAGAATGCCCTGATCATGAGGGCGCTGAAGTGGCGATTGCATCTGGTTGTTGGAGCTTGGGCTAGGGCCCGCTAGGAGATCGGTCACCTCAAGGAGAGGGTGGATTCTACAGATAAACTTTCCCGAGCCCTGGTGGTCTTTCAGAGGGAGCTCGAGGAGGCTCACAGGGTTCTTGCAGTTGAGAGGGAAAGAGCCTCTCAACTTGCTACACAGGTCGGTGAGCTTCAAGGCTTCCGTGAGCAGTCCGAGAAGCTCAGTCTGGAAGTTATCTCAGACCAAGGCAGAGCACGAGAGCAAGGTCAACTATATGCAGCAGTTCTTTGATAAGAGGTGGGACCAGCTGAAAGCCAGCCATGCCGAAGATAAAGGCAACTCGAGCAAAAGGCTCGAGGAAGAAGAGTATAGGTGTCGGCGACAGCAGGACCACCTCACCCGCCTGAATAAAGAGCTCGCCGACACAAAGGATCGGCTAAAGTGGTCGGATGAATGAGCTGCCCGACTATCTGACGAGCTCAACTTCGCCCATCAAGAAATTGGAGACACCCAGTCCCGGGTGGACGAGCTAAAAGAGAGCCTTCGGCAAAACTAATCGGCTAAGTCTAGGGCTCTTAATAGGGTCCAAGTGCTGGAGGGTGAGCTAACTCAGCGGGGCGAGCAGGTAGGGCGCTATTTTTTTAACCCGTTTTGGTTTTCCGGCTTCTACTTTACTTGGCTCTTTGTCTACAGTTGAACAAGGTGGGCTAGGAGTTTTAGGAGTGATTGGCGACTTTTGGAGAGGAGGCGGCCTCGAGGCACCGAATGATCTCCGAATTGGAGAAGCAATTAGCCGAGGCAAACACGCGGGCCTCTTCAGCGGTGGAGGAGTACAAGAACTCTACCGAGTTTGCCGACGAACGCAGGGCGGCCTGCGCCGATGCATTCCAGCTCGGCGAAGAGGAGGCGCGGGCTAAAGTTGCTCAAACCTATCCTGACCTGGACCTGTCTTGTTTGGAAACAGAGTATCATGAGGCACGCACCCCGGGGGCCAAGGAAGACGAATATGGGGAGATTTCTGATGTCGACCTCGAAGCTGTTCTGGGAATTGACATCGCCACCGAGGTATCCCGGTGGGATACCGCGAGGAGGGGGACCAAGCGACGCTCCTGCTAGTGCTGCCGCAAGAGATGCCGGGTCTGATCCCAAGTCTTGACCCTTTGGGGGCTCATATGTATTTTCTTTTTCTTTCGTTTTGTAGTTTGATCGGAAATCAATAAATGTGTCAGTTGTTTTCATTTGTTGTCTCCCTTGGATGACTTCTTGTCTTAAATTTTCGTCCCAACTGCGAGTGCCGCTTGGTTCATTTTCTGGAAGGAACATCTTGGTCGAGGCTAAGGCATAGGGATAGTCCTGTCGAGAGAGTCAAGTGACAACGCAGCTTGGTACAAAAGGTGGGGGTTGAGAGACGATTTAACTCGGCTTAAGCTGAATGACGAAGTGGTTCGGCCAGGGCCGAAGAATGATGTGGCTCGACTAGGACCGAGGGACAAAGTAGCTCGGCTAGGACCGAGGGATGAAGTAACTCGACTAGGGCCGAAGAATGAAGTAGCTCGGCTAGGGCCGAGGGATGAAGTAACTCGACTAGGGCCAAAGAATGAAGTAACTCGGCTAGGGCCGAAGAATGAAGTAACTCGGCTAGGGCCGAGGGATGAAGTAGCTCGGCTAGGGCGAGGGATGAAGTAACTGGCTAGGGCCAAAGAATGAAGTAGCTCGGCTAGGGCCGAGGGGCCAAATAGCTCGGCTAGGGCCGAGGTAGTCCATCTTATCAGTGGCCAAACTGAGATTGCGCCCTCAACGAAAAGAGGGGAGTTCATCCCCGAACAGGGGGTTTGTCGAACCTTCGCTGTCATCCCTTTACTCTTTTTGGTGAAAAGAGGGTTTTGCCTTTGCATCTATTTATTACCCCTATCAGTGCTTTGCCTTTTCCAAGGCGGGTCGATTTTCGTTTCACCAAAGTAGGTGGTACGGCTCTGCGGCCAACTAAAGGTTGCCTGGCACTTTCCGATGAACCTCTGTTGTGTCGACCTTTTCCAATGCAGGTTGCTTTGACGTGCGGTGTTAGTGGTCATTTGCCATTGGAGGATGTCGTTTTCACAGGACGATCCCCTAGATCTGCCAATATCTGCAAGGTCGGTGGACGGTTTTATGCATTTAAAGCTCGTGATCCGGGATCAGAGGTAATCTTTTGGCATGCATCATGGCTTGGGCGACGCGCCTGGTGCACATTGGGGGGCGCTGTTTTCATTTCAGGAGGCCATGTGGTGGCGTAGGCTTGGCGTTTTAAGTCTCGGGGCTTTCTGATAGCTGTTCCCGGCTCGTCTCCACCTATAAAAAGAGGAGAAGGAGGGCTGTGTTGGGCCATCCTGAAATTTTCTTTTCTGTGAATCATGAAGATACTCATGATGCATGTCTCTCCGAGGTTTAGAGCGGGAGGACCGAGCTTTCCTCCTGCAAGTCATCGCTGTCCTCCGGACAGCTGGGGTGATGAAGGAGTTGCTGGGGGGTGGCTTGCCCTCAAGAAAGGAGCTCCGGAGATCGTATGGAGAGCGCACAAGAGGTCCGCAGAGATCGCATGGAGAGCGCACATATACGCTTCCTGTGTGACCTTTGCGGTTCACCCTTCGGGACGTAGGGTAGGAAGTCCACGCGTGCTCCCTATGGCTTGCATGAATTTCTCCTCCTCCCTGGCCTGGATCCCTGGCTCATCTGCCCGGGGAATCTTTTCCCACGTGAGGAGGGGGTGATGGTGTGTCATCCGCTAGTACATTGCCTTTCGACTTGGGCAATGGCTAGCTGTACACACTAGATTTGGGGGAGTGCCCTGGTATCAGGGCCCGCGATCTTCCCTCCTACCTCGTCGGGGGGCCCTTCGGTTGGGTGGTTCGGGACAAAAGTCCGTCCGTCCTTTCTGATTTCTCTGATATCTCGGTTGGGTCGCCGAGATATCATTATTAACGAAGCTGGTCGCAATTGTTGGGCCATGTCATCCGCTATTATCGGCTCAAGCTGACTGGCCCGTGGCTTGCCTGATTTGTCGGACCAGATGCCGAGCATCATAGTCGCCCGAAGCTGCTTTGGAGTAGTTTGCCTGAGTTATGTACCCGTTTTTATTTCATGCATTTCAATGCACTTGTAATGCCTCTCAGGCGGTTGTAATTTGATTCGATGTTTATGAAATAAAGGAAGTTTTGTTCTTTCTCCTAGTTTCTGTTTCTTTTGTGCTGAGAATTGTTGTTGGCGATGAAATGAGGCGCAGGGATATCGCTCGTACTTGTCCGAGGATTCCGCGCTATCCAACCTAGCTGAGGCTCACAGGCTGCCCGAATTCGGGTGGAACCTTGGAGATTGTTTGATAGTTCCTTACATTGGCCGAAGCTCAGATATTTATTACTCGGCCCTGCCGAGGTTCAGAGACTCATAATTCGTAGCCAGGTTCGGAGATTTATGGCTCGTCCCTGTTGAGGTTCGGAGAATTGTTGCTCGGCCCTGCCGAGGTTCGGAGAATTGTTGCTCGGCCCAGCCGAGTTCGGAGATTTATGGCTCAGAGGGATGACTTGGTCGCCACTAAGACTCATGATGTTTGGTTCCTGTGAGATTCAGCGCGGAGAGCCAAGGCAGAACGGGTGGCGTATGGGTACGCCCGACATTTATGATTTGGCCACTTCCGAGGGAAGCGAGTCAGCGTCAGGTGCTGACGCTCTTTCTTCTTCGCACTTTCCAAGGGCGGCCGATTTAAGGTAATTAGGAGGAGTTTTGAGGGCATTTACTCTGCGAGGGCCCAACAGTCGGGAGGAACCCAGTTTCTAGAGAAGGAGGGGGGTTCCCGAGTAACTTGTCGACGTTTACCGATACCCCTCGGGAGGGGGCACGGCTTTTCGGGTCCTGTGGTCGCCAGCTAAAGCGGCGACACATGGAAAATTCTCATGGGTCGGTATTTATGGCCCGACTGATCGAGATACTCGCCTGAGGGGTATAAATACGGATGGGAGGGATACCAACGTTCACCATCTTTTGGTTAGCCTCTCAACAGCTTCCGATATGGCTTCTCAGGGTGGAGAGCGATCGTCCAATGGATCTGGTGTAGTTAACGGCGGTCGTGGGGGCTCCCAGGGGAGCTGCTCCATCATGATGGTCGACGGCATGGCCTTGGCATCAGCCTTCGGAAGCCACGAGCAGCTTGAGAAGGTGGTTGAGGAGTATCTTGTCGTCTCCACGAGGGAGGCCGAGGCTCTTCGCCGGGTCGTAGACCAGCAAAGGGGGAGACCACATCCCTCCGCCAGCGAGTTGCCGAGCTGTCTCGGTGCGTGGAAGACTTGACAACCCCTGGTGGGAGATGTTAGGCCTCTGCGAAGGTCATTTTTCTTTCTTTTCTGTACTTTTCTCTTTACAATAAAGAAAAAAGTCTTTTTTGGCAGTTTCTTGCTCTTCTGATGATATTGTCATTCAGTTCATAAAAGAGAAAAAACCGCTCGTTTCTGTTTGAACCGATGGGGGATCTGGGTGGTCCCATGGGTTTACGCGCTAAGTCATGGTCTTGTTTGAGACAGCATTTGGGCGGTAAGATACAGGGATATCGTCCGGGGATTTAGTAGTAGAAGGGATTCCCCGACTTTGCCTGGGATTCGTGGGCGGCCATGTAGGGCTTGCCGAGCCTTTTAGGGATTTGCTAAAGGTGCCGACTTTGTGTCTGTTGGCGGTTTTGCACAGTGTGTGTTTTTCAAACTGGCTGAAGTTGGGGACTATTTGGAAGTCCTTCGGCTTTAATCGAGGTTTGCGTGCTTCGGTTTTTGCCGGGGCTTTAGGATTCATCACTAGGCCCAACCGAGTTTCGGAGACTTATAGCTCGGCCCAGCCGAGGTTTGGAGAATCATTGCTCGGCCCTGCCGAGGCTCGGAGAATCATTGTTCGGCCCAGCCGAGGTTCGGAGATTCCCTGTTTAAACAGGTAACTCGGTCGTGCCGAGATTGGTAAGAAGCATCTGTTTCTTTTCACAGTTTTTGGTGATATAATTTGTGGTGATTCATGTCATAAATTATAAAATAAGTGCCGACAAAAATTTAAGAAGGCGAGCCTGTAGAGGGCATACCCTACTGATAATACTTACGGAGATTGTCCAAATTCCATGTCTGAGGGATGGATCTTCCACCTAGATCTTGCAGCTTGTAGGTCCCAGGTCCAACGATCTCCGCCACTTGGTAAGGGCCTTCCCAGTTTGGGGCCAGCTTTCCTTGCTCCAGCGGTTTGGAGATAGATGCTTTCCGGAGAACAAGGTCGCTGGGCAAGAAAGCTTTCCCTTTGACTCTAGAGGCATGGTAGTGGGCCACTCTTTGCTGGTAGGCAGCCATTCTGATCCGAGCCTTTTCTTGATCTCCTCTACTAGGTCAAGGTTGGTATGGAGCTGCTCATCGCTGGCTTCCTCCGAGTAGCTTTCCACCCGCAGAGAAGGGAGCCCTATCTCCACGGGGATGACGGCCTCTGTACCAAAAGCCATTCAGAATGGGGTTTCGCCGTGGGTACTCTCGGGGTGGTGCGGTAGGCCCACAGGACATGGTGCAATTCATACGCCCACCTGCCTTGGGCTCTGGAAAGTTGAGCTTTGATCCCTTGAAGCAGAGTTAGATTGGTTACTTCGGCTGCTCCATTGGCCTGTGGGTGCCCGACCGAGGTGAGGCGGTGGTGGATCCCGTGCTCCTCGCAGAACTGGCCAAACTTTGGATTGTCGAATTTCCTGTCGTTGTCAGTAATGATAGTGTGTGGGAGGCTGAAGCGGCAGATGATAGACTTCTACACGAAGTCCTTGGCCCGAGCCTCGGTTATTTGTGCAACTGCCTCCGCCTCGACCCACTTAGTGAAGTATCGTTGGCGACGAATAGAAATTTCCGCTGCCTCATGGCGAGCAGAAACGGGCCGAGATGTCCATCCCCCACTTAGCAAAGGGCCAGGCGGAGGAAATGGGGACCAAGCTGGCGGAGAGAAGCCTCTGAATACTAGAGTGTCTTTGGCAGGGGTCGCAAGCTCGGACAAGGTTGTCTGCATCCTTTTGCATGGTCGGCCAATAGTAACCTTGACGCAGCACCTTGTGGCACAGGGACCGGCTCCCCAGGTGGTTGCCACAAATCTCCTCGTGCACCTCTCGAAGGGCATAATCAGCTTCAGATGGGCGGAAGCATCTGAGCAACGGCATGGTGAAAGATCGCTTGTAGAGCTGGTCATCAATTAGCACATAGTGGGTGGCTTACAGTTTTAGCCTTCTAGCTTCCGTTCGATCGGCCGGGAGCGACCCTTCCTTGAGGTAGTTCAGGATGGGGTCGAACCATGATGGTTCGGCCTCAACTTGCATCACTCGATCGGCTTTCGCGATACTAGGTCTCTCCAAGGTCTCCAGGTGGAATTTTTGTTCGGTGTCCATTGACTCCGTGATCGCCAGCCGAGATAGCAGGTTGGCACGGGTATTTTCAGATCTAGGAATCTGAGTGATCTCAAATTTGGGGAAATGGGAGAATAGGCTCCGCACCTCTTGGAGATATCGGATCATGTTTGGTTCCCGAGCCTCAAACTTCCCTCGCACGTGACCTGCCACTAGCTGGGAGTCGGTGAAGGCATTCAGTTTCTCCACCTTAAGGCTGTGGGTGATCCGGAGACCGGCCAACAGGGCTTCGTACTCAGCTTCGTTGTTGGAGGCCGGGAAGGAGAAGCGGACACCATACTCAAAAGTTGCCCCCTCTGGGCTAGTGAGGACCAAGCCCGCTCCGGAACGATGAGCATTGGATGACCCGTTAACACGGAGGAGCCACCGGGCGCCAGGTTTTGGTTCCTCAGGGGAGTCAGGAGTGGAGCCGTCCTTTGGGATGGTACATTCGAGGAGGAAGTCAGCTAGCACCTGAGCTTTGATGGCCGGGCGATGCTGAAATCGGATGTCATGCTCGCTCAGCTCGACGGCCCATTTAGTCATTCTCCCTGATGTCTCCGGGCGATGGACCACCGCCTTGATAGGTTGGTCAGTCAGGACCATCACAGAATGCGCCTGAAAGTATGGCCGCAATTTCCGAATAGAGGTGATCAAGGCCAACACCATCTTCTCAATCCGGCTATACCTCGTCTCCGTGTCACGAAGCAGTTTGCTGACATAATAAATCGGCTTCTGGGCCTTGTTTTCTTTCCTGACCAGCACCAAAAACGACACCTTCCGAGATAGCCAGATATAGGAACAATGTCTCCCCATGATTTGGATTGCTAAGGAGTGGGGAGAGCCGAGGTACTTCTTGAGGTCTTCAAATTATTTTTGGCATTCAGAAGTCCATTGGAAATTTTTGGCCGACCAGAGAGTTTTGAAAAAGGGAAGGCATCTTTCGGCAGAGCGCGCCATGAAGCGGTTGAGGGCCGCTATCCTTCTGGTTAGGCGCTGGACTTCTTTAATTGACGCCGGGGGCGCCATCTACTGGAGAGCTTGAATCTTTTGGGGGTTAGCTTCGATACCTCGCTGGGAGACCATGAAGTCGAGGAATTTCCCGGAGTTAACGCCGAAGGCGCACTTAGTTGGGTTGAGCTTCATCTGATATTTACGGAGTGTCGCGAAGCTCTCAGAGAGATCCTTGACGTGCTGTGATGCCTCTTTTCTTTTAACCAGCATGTCATCGGCGTATACCTCCATGTTCCGGCCAATTTGTTCCTTGAATACTTTGTTGACCAGCCTTTGGTAGGTGGCTCCTGCATTTTTAAGACCGAAAGGCATAACACGGTAACAGTAAGTACCTCGGTCGGTTATGAAGGAGGTCTTTTCCTCATCTTCGGGGGCCATCTGGATCTGGTTGTAGCTGGAGTAGGCGTCCATGAATGTCAGCATTTGATGACCCAAGGTGGCATCCACAAGTTGATCAATCTGGGGGAGAGGGAAGCTGTCCTTCGGGCATGCTTTGTTGAGGTTGGTGAAGTCGATGCAGATCCGCCACTTATCGTTCGACTTCTTCACCATGACGATATTTGACAGCCAATTTGGGTAATTTACCTCTCGGACGAAGTTTGCCTTGATGAGTTTATCGACCTCCTCTTCAATAGCTCTCTGCCGTTTGGGGCAAAGCTCCTTTCTTTTGCTTGACGGGCCGATACATCTCGTCTATGTTAAGGCAGTGGACGAGGACTTCGGGGCTGATTCCTGGCTTGTCGGAAGCGGACCAGGTGAAGACATCGGCGTTGCTTCGGAGAAATTCGATCAGCTCCCGCTGAGGTTCGCCTTTCAGCAGCGACCCGATCTTTATGGTTCGGTTGGGATGAGCCTCGTCCAGTGGTACTTCCTTCAGTTCTTCGGTTAGTTCCCCCGTTGCTCGGTAAAGTCTCCCGAGCGTCCAGCCCATCAACTTTAGGCATTCTGGACTGAAGGCTGGTGACAAAATACTGCCGAGCCATAGTTTGGCTCCCTCGGACGACACTAATTCCTCGCCCGGTAGGGAATTCATAGACAGGTGTAGGATGGAGACAACGGCTTTGAGAACATCAAGTCGGGTCTTCCAAATATGGCATTGTAGGGCGACCTGAGCTTAGTTACTGGGAAGTCCATGTGAACAGTGGCCACAAGGGGCTAGGTTCCTGCCCGAACCGTTAAGGTCATGACCCCTTCTGGGACGATAACATCGCCAGTGAACCCCATTAGGGTGGAGTCCATGGCTCGGAGGTTTTCCATGAGCAATCTTATCTTGGCAAACACATCAAGGTACAAAACGTTCATGAAGCTTCCACTATCAACAAGGATCCAGCTTACATCATAGTTATTTAAATTGAGGGATACAACCAGTGCGTCGTCATGTGGGAACTGTATCCCTTGAAGATCATCATCGAAGAAGGAGAGCTCACCCGTTCATGCTCTCTTTGGCATCGAGCCTTCATCATCACTTCTGGAGCTCGAGCCGCCGGCCTCTTCAATCATGTTAATGTGGCCGATCACGGGTGGATTGGGAGGAGGAGGAGGCTGCTGAGGCTCGGGCTGGCGGTCACCTCCTTGTCCTGGCTCAGGCACCCTCCTGAACTGGTTCAGTCGGCCCCGCTGGATCAGCCTCTCAATTTCATTCTTTAGCTGCCAGTATTCCTCAGTGTCATGGCCGTGCTCCCGATGATAGTGGCAGTATTTGGTGGGGTCCCTCCGAGTTGGGTTCCCTCGGAGAGGGGCCGGCCGGGGAGAGCTGGCGCTCTATCTCCATGAGGATTTGCGTCCTGGATACAGTTAGTGGGGTGTACCGATCGAATCGCCTGGGCGGGCTCTGGGAGCGATTTCTTGGCGGCGGCAGGGGAGCTCTTTGGCGGCGAGGCGGGCTTGGCTGACGGATCGGTCGGTGCCTGTCGAACCTTTAGGCTCTCTTTCTTTGCCAGCTCGGCGCAGGCAGCTCTCCGTGATTCCTCAACCCTGGCGTATTTATCTGCCAAGGCCATCATATCGGAGAGGTTCGGGGGGTAGCTGACATCCATTGCAAGGTAGAAGTCGCTCTCCTTCAAAACTCCCCCCGCTAGGGCGGACATAGCCACCTCATGATTAAGGTGGTTCACCTCCAGCATGGCCTTGTTGAAGCGGCCAAGGTAATTTCTCAAGGACTCCCTCTCTCTCTCTGTTTAACTTCAGAGAGGGAGTCGGACCTTCGCCGGTGACGGTGGCTACTGATGAACTGGCCAATAAAAAGATGGCTCAGCTCATCGAATGAATCAATGGAACCTGGTTTCAAGGCATTAAATCAGGTTCGGGCAGATCCTCTGAGGGTGGAAGGGAAGGCGCGATAGAGGATTACGTCTGATGCTCCGTGGAACATCATTATTGACCGGAAGCTATTGAGATGATCATCCGGATCAGAAGAGCCATGGTAGGGCTCGATGGCGGGTAGCTTGACATGGGAGGGAATCACTTCCTCCATGATCCCTTTAGAGAAAGGGATGCCCTGCTCTGCCTTGGGCTGAGGCGGATGGGCCTGCTTGGCGGCGTCCAGCTCCTGACGCATCTCCCAGAGTTATCGGCGGATCTTCTCTTCAGACGTAAGAGGAGGAGCCGGGCGAGAAGAGCGCGGGGATGGCGTCGAATCATGGCGGGAGGACACCGGGGAGAGGGACCGGGCCCGCCGAGATCTGGGAGGAACCCTGTTTTAGCCACCTCATGGGACTGGTTTGTCCCCCTTGGGTCGGTGCGGAGGGTCCGCGGCTCCATGCAGACCAGAAAAGGAGGTGGCCAGAGAGAAAGGGGCAGCGGCCTCCTCAGGGAGGCGTGGAGCAGGGGCGGTTGCGAGGTGCTCCTGAACCAGATGGGTCAGGGCTTGGACCTGCTGGACCAGTGAGGCGAACTAGTCCTGGGTCACCGGGATGGCTGGCGGTGACGAGGTCTCGATGGGTGGCGGCTGCGGCGCCATGCTGCTCATCAGATCAGGTCTCTGGGAGGTGACCTGGTCCTAGGCTTCAGAAGTTTCCCTTCTTCGATTAGCCATTGGAGGGGTTCTCTTCCGGATCGAGATTCTTGTCTCCTTTCTTCAAGTTTTAATGGGACTTGAGGCCCTTCCTCTAGCGCCAATCTGTTGCCGCCGGGATCTGTTCTCCGACTCGGGCGCAATCGATCTCCTGATATGGGCTTCCTCCTGGGCAGACTTACACAGAAGTCCTTACGCGAGAGGCATTGGGGGTGGCCCTCCGCGGAAGACCCTCCGATGCTCAAGTTAGTGGGGATAGACGATCAACAGAAATGAGAAGAAGGATCTTTCTGGGGAGTCCCTCCAGGGGCGGCCAATCGGAAGCTCTAGGGGAGCGCCGACGAGCAGTGAAGGTGAGAGAGAGTGAGTGTGAGTAAGAGTGAGCCAGGAGCTGTGAGCGCATACCTGAGAGAATCTGGGAATGTCGTATTTATAGGCAATCACCTGGATCTTGAGCGCCTTCTGGAAGGTTCGAAGGTTGTTAGGATACGGAAATGATTCGAATCAAGCTGTTGTAAGGCCGGTGGGATCCATATCTTGTTCGTTGAAGGATCAACGGCTGGGAGAGCTCTTTGATGGTCCTGAGATCTGAAAAATGCGTAGGTCCCAGGTAGTTATTCTAGATCCTAGACCAATCCTCAGTATGATTCTTTGTTTGGGATTCTGTTACGATAGGCCTAGGCTCTCCAGCGTCGGGTTCCACGGAGGTGTGTGTCGAGTCATGGATTGCTCGGGAGAGCCGAGCTATGGAAGCTCGGGGAGGCCGAGCTATGGAAGCTCGGGGAAGCCGAGCTATGGAAGCTCGGGAAGGTCGGGCTATGGAAGCTCGGGAAAACTGAGCTATGGGTCACTCGGGGAGAACCGAGCTATGGAAGCTCGGGGAGGGCGAGCTATGGAAGCTCGGGAAAACCGAGCTATGGGTCAGTCGGGAAGAACCGAGCTATGGGTTGCTCGGTCCGCTGGACCGCATTAGTCAGCTCGTTCTTCATGGGCGCAACGTAGCGGGTGGGGGGGATGGGGCTGATCTTAGCCCCTTCGCACGATTATCAATGTAATGATAATTTTACCCCTCAACATATATATAAAAAAGACAATTAGTTATTGATGCATATCATTTCATAGAAATGCCTGTACTTGACGTAGCTACATAGCTTGCCATTGTCACAAAGTGAAAATTAAATATAAATCAGGGAGATCAGAACCTTATGATTGAACAAATGAAAATAAAGAAAACTCCTATGGTAAAGGTGAAGGAACAAGTAAAAAGGTAAATAGAAATAATGACAAATGTAGATATTGCAGAAGAGAAATTAGATATCAGAAAAACATATGGCAATATGTTCACATAAAAAAATGATGGCACAATGAAGCAGACATGCAACTATTCAGTTAAATCACCATATACTGCATCATAATCAATATACTCAAACATAGCAAATTAACACATCAGATTCATTATTATACTATTAGTGTGCACCAGTTCCATATATTTGTGGATGGAAGATCACTAGACTTGTTGTGTACCTTTATGGCCACTCCATATAGGCATAGTCAAGGTTTTGGAACAAGAACCGCCATATCAAGGACTCAATTGTGAACCATAACTCCCATAGAGCATAACTTCCACATGCAGTGTCCATTTTTAGTGTACAAGTGCCAAATTTAAAGCTCTCGATGAGTACCACAAGGATATGACAACCTTAAAGGGGTTCATTCCATGCAACAATCATGGACCTTTGATGACATTTGAACCTCAAAATAGGTTGATCATAGTAAAAGTTACCTTTCCAAATAAGACTTTGAACATGTGCATCTTTCAATTCAAACACAACAAAAGATAATGTTGATATAGAAGTTACAACCTTTAGCCTTTCATGATCATTTTCACTGGACACAACTATTTAGGAAAAGTTATAACCTCTTCTAACTAAAAAGAAATCCAACCATGGTGAGAAATCTGTGCCCCCCGTCACTTTTTGGAACATTGATAGTTAAATATTTGTTTAGCATGATCAAAGATATAGTTGTAACCTCATAATAGAGTTGATGCTATTTAGAGGTAGCGGACTATAAAATCTTAAAGCAGGAATAACCAGTTTTGTTAAAAGATAAAATAGTAAAGGAATGCTAACAACTAGCACTGTACATAATGTCAAAGTTGCTGATGCATGCATTGTTCTGGTAGATAGAGAGGTAAAAGGTGCATGGAATAGATAAACCATTCCACTTAAATACTATCACAATATAGTGATTTGGTCGAGGAAAAGGAGCAAGTTTTTTTTTTTTTTTTTTTCAATATATATAACTCAAACTTCTCGAAATAAAACATTAAAATAATAAAAATTTTCAAAGCAAGGATTTCGGCTCTTTTGATTAAAACTATTATATAAGTCCTCTATTTATGCCAACAAGGTCCACCTTTACAGAATCCAGGTTGGACTCCTCTTTGCAGCTTTTTTTAAATGGTCATGACCATAACCTTTTTTTTTTAATTTTCAAGGTTCCTTTATGAGTTTGAATTTTTAGTCTTATTTGTTCTTAACTAAAATCTTAGAAGCTAAGATTCCTTCTTTGGAACTTCATCAAGGAGCAAATTGTTATAGTTAAATTGGGGGTCAAAGTATTACATATTGTGCATGCGTCAGCATGCCTTAGCATTAACAGATATACATATTTAAGTGAACATTAGCAACTAGTAAACCAAAATATGCTTTTTTTCTTTTGTCTTTTTTAAAAAGCATTAGCTAGTTTAAATTGCTTCATCCTAGCGTATGTTCTATTCTTTCGGTAAACCTTTAGGCCTTCGTTAAATTAGCTGCAAGTGGTTATTGGTAGCTAGTGGCCAAAAATCTATATGAGATAGCTATTGGTCAACAGCTGGGCTGGCCAACATCTAATTTAAATGTGCCCTTAGTATCTAGGGTGACAAACCATCATAGATATTTGGATTGATTATAGTTCAATATTTATATTGCAAATTTTTTAGTAATTCCTCCTACATCATGCATCTATTTAACTTGCAATACAAATAAGTTGATGCTCATAAAAGTTTTACACGAGAATAATCTCATCTATCTTTGAACATTTATAGATTTGAAGTGTTTTATGCATATTATTGGCTTTGTGGGATGCTTAAATACTGATGGTACTATTAAAAGCTTAAATGTTGTATATTACCTTAATTTTCAAATTCTAGTGTAGTGAAAACATTTGCTTTTAGTTGCTTCCACATCTGCTAGGCTATCAAATCCCCAATCCGTCCGGCCTTGTATTTGAATCTTAATCTTGTTTGGCTTTAGTTATAAGCTTGGGACTTCTTCTGAACGTATTCAAAATAAAGTATTATTCTACTGTGTTTCATTCCTGTGCTGGACAGTCTTCTCACTAAAAGAATTTTGTTCTATATATTATGATGATTTGCAACCAACATTCAGAAATTGTTTTACTTTAATATTTTGAGCATGTATTTTCTTTATTTTAGACTGATTATATATGTTTATATATATATCTGTTAAGTAGTTTATGAGATTCTAAGATATACATATCACTAGTATATATCGTGGAATGCATAGATATTGATAATATAAAGTCTATCTAAGTTATTCAATTTGTCATTTTTGTTGTGATGTAAAATGCATGATTTTTCTTTCTCTATCCGGTAGGCTTTCAAAACCACACAAGAAAAAGTCATCAAGAGTATTTTACCATAGATATGTGAAACTTGGTTGGTTAGATTGATAAATTATATCTTTAAAATGGTAAAATAAGAAACAACCCTATAGTTATATGCTGCTCCGAATCTATCACTACCAATAATATGCATGTTAAAAAAGCCCATTGTTATGGATGGGCACACATTCAGCATTGCCATGCACACTTATCCACAGCCTCCATCAAGTCTTTAAATTCACAAAACAAGCATATTGTATCTATAAGACTGAGAAAAGAACAAAAAATCCTACAAGGGAATCCGAAGAGATGGCTTCGAGATAATCTTATGGACAGATCAATGAAACATGTTGTACGAAATTCGTCCCAAAATTTACACATATTGCACAGATTAACAAGCAAATGATGGATTAGTTTTCAGGTCTTATAGCGAAAAAATGCGTTGGAATTTTGAGGAGAGTGGTGTAGAGGGAAACAAAGAGGAAATCGTCAAGGTAGTGTGAGAAATTTAAAAGTTTAAAAAATTTATATATTAAAAAAGCTTGGTGTGGTTTATTATTGATGAGGGGTAAAATCATCACCTCATCGAGTGGCAGATATGGCAGGTGGTGGGACTCACTTTCGGGCTCTGGTTCGCCAATCGTTATGCTCAGAAAAAATCTACTCTCTGTCATAGAAAAGGACAAACTACACCACCTGCAATCTCCTTCGTACCTTGGCAGGGCTAAGTTATCTCCAATTCTCGGCAGGACCGAGCTATCTCCGAACCTTGGCAGGGTCAAGCCATCTCCATGCTTTGATAGGGCTGAGTACCTTTCAAACCTCGGCATGATCAAGTTTTGGCTCTTTAGAATAAACATCATCCTCGTCCAAATCATGCCGGATATCTCGGGGAACAACCCGCACTGATCACTAAAATCTCGGAACAAACCTTCCTAAACGGGAGCAGCCAGATATGGCGCTCCCTCCATGATTAAGGGTATCTTGAATTCCCAATAAGGCATTTATCAGCCTTATCAACCATCAATTTTTACAACTATGCTCAAGAAATCAGATAACAACTTACTATCTCGGCAATGCATAAATACTAAGTCCCAAGACCCCTAGGTACGCTCTGAAGCCCTATGCTCTCAGGCTCAAAAAACCTAACGGATGCCATTGTTCTCTAGAGACCTTCTATGGGGCATTCTTCTTCAACAAACTTCTCCACTTATCTGCTTACCATGGGTTTCCACTGACTTGGGCATCGGAAGGTCTTCCGCACGGACCACCGATCTCAATCCCTGTGTGAGGACTGTTTTGCAGGTCCACCAGGACGGAAGAGAGCTATTTGGATCCAAATGTGCGCTATCCCAAGCTGGAGAATGAAAATCTATAGCAATAGATTGGCTCTAGAGGAAGGGCCCCAAGTCCCTCAAAAACTTAAAAATCAAGAGAAAAGGTTCAAGCAAGAAGAATACTTCTTCAATGGCTAACCACAAAAGAGCAACTTTGTTAAATACTTGTATTTATTTGGTATGAACTAACCAAGTGAAACAATCCCATAACATCCAATACTGAGCAGTACTATGCCAAATAGGCCCTTTTAATTTTTTAAAAGAGAGTAGTTATCACTTAATTAATCAATAAATAAATATTTTGAGAGTTATCTCCAAGACGATGTTAGTTATCTATAAGTAGTTATCAAATAAAAAAAATTATAATCATTATCTATAGATACTACATTAGTCGCAATGATACTACATTATTCATCATATATACATACACATATACATATAAATATACATATACATATATGTATACATATACACATACATATATATGTATACATATACACATATACATATACATATACATACATATCATGCAAGAGTATAAATATTTTATATTATTAATTTTCAAAAAACCTTATTGATATGGCTGACCATCTCCTCTGGGCGGCGTCATAATATCCTGCGCAATTTTCGGAATCAATGATCTGATAGCTCATTTTCGGGATGTTGGAATTCTTGTCCCCACCCTTGGCTCCGGCCTCCGATTCTGACCTTAGCTCCGGCCTCTAGCGTCGGCCCTGGCCTTTGGCTACGGCCTCCGGCCTTGGCTCCGGCCTTTGGCGTCGGCTCCGACCTTAGTTCTGGCCTCTAGTGTCGGCTCCGGCCTTTGGCTACGGCCTCTAGCGTCGGCTCCGGCCTCCGGCTCCGGCCTTGCCTCCGGCTCCGGCCTCTAGCGTCGGCTCTGGCCTTAGGCTCCGGCCTTTCCTCTGGCCTCTAGCGTCGGCTCCGGCCTTTGGCTATGGTCTCCAGCATCGGCTCCCGCCTCCTCTGGCTTCTAGCTCTGGCCTTTGGCTCCGGCGTCGGCTCCAGCCTACGGATCTGGCCTCTAGCTCCGGCTCTGACTCTAACTTGGTGCCTTTTCCAAAGTACACTGAAACCAACTTCAGGTAACGGACCCGATATTCAAGACATCCATTGCCATGTATCTCACTCGCTGAAATCATGGGCAGGTACTAGCGCGCCCCGCAGTTACCGGCATACACGACGCCCATTCAGCAATAGCTCACCCACCTGCCGTTCGGCGGAGCTCATCCTAGTAAAGCAGATTCGATGGTTCTAATGGAGCGAGGTAAACGTGACCCCCCAGACAGGTATAAGGAGAGGACCCGAGCTCAACAAGGGGGACTCTTCTCTTTAAAGCTCTACTCATATACAACATTCCTGTTCTACAACCCACTGACTTGGGCGTTGGAGGATCCCCACCGGAACCATCGGTCCGAGACTTTTTACAGGCTCTCGAAGGAAGACGGTGACCTCTCTGCATTCTCGAAGGCCTGCGGAGATCTCAGCTCACTCGATGCTCATCGCAAGTGATTTGGTAGCAACAGATTGACGCGCCAGGTAGGGGGGCACACACACACGTGGAAGGTGAAGTTCTCCCTATGACCCCACTGATTCTACAAGGAAGACGATGGTGACAACGCGAGCCCAGGAAGCCTCCACCAGCCAAGCAATGGAACACCTTCCGTGGGTTGAGCAATCGGAGGCCAACCTCCATGTTCCACCCCTGCACAGATGAGCCAGCCTGACCGGCTTAAGGTTCTGGCTCATCAGGTATAGGACCTAATGATGGTGGTGCGGGGATTGCAGGAACACTTCTTTGCCGCTACACTTAGCCCCATTCATCTCTCGAAGGGGAACATGGAGCAATTCAATCTCATCAAGGTGGGACTCCGCTTGAGACCTCCCATCACTCGCCTCCTGAACCTCATCGTCGGGAGGTTTCAAAGTGACGGCGGTCTCTCACCATCATTCTGATCGTTCCCACCGACGGCCAGGTGAGAAGGAGCCAAGACGGGTGCACTCCTTGCACCGGCGGTCTTCACCGGCTTTATCTTCTGACTCCTATAAGATGATCCTCGCTCGCCCGGACACTTCGGACCGATTGGCGAAGTGGGCACTCAAGCTGGGGAATTTGATATATCTTTCTGCCCTCGGTCAGCCATGAAATCCCAGGTCCTGGCAGATTTTTTGGTCGAGTGTACCTGGGGTGAGGAGCAACCCGAAGAGGCCTCTGCAAACCCTTCGATTTCTGGAACCGGAGATGATGAATGGATCCTTCATGTGGACGGGCATCAAATTCAAGGGAGCAAGCGGGCCTCATCCTGGCCAACTTGGACGGAGTTGTAACCGAGTGTGCACTCCGCTTCCTCTTTCCAGCCACCAATAATCAGCAGAGTATGAAGCCCTACTGTCTGGGATAAGGCTAGCTCGAGAGCTCGGGGTGAAGCGCCTTAGAGCGTTCACTGACTCTCAGTTGGTCACCGGCCAAATCACAGGGGAGTATGAAGCAAAGGATCTATCATGTCTCGTTACTTGAATATGGTGCAATCGCAAGCTTCTCTCTTAACTTATTTGAATGTTGGCTATATTCCTTAAGGAGAAAATGATAGAGCAGACGCCTTGTCCCACCTTGCCACCTCAGCCGATGGGATGTTGGGAAAAGCTTATATAGAGCACCTGGAAACCTCGAGTATCGAGGTAATGAGAGAAGCCCTACCAGTCGAGCAGGAGCCTTCCTGGATGGATGCTTATATCCAGTACCTAATCGACGGTACCCTCCCTGAAGACCCTACCGAAGCTAGGCAACTCAAAAGATAGACTTCAAAGTTTTTTATAATGGAAGGAAAACTCTATCGAAGGTCGTTCTCATACCCATTTCTTAGGTACGTTGGCCCTGTAGAAGCGGATTATATCCTGCGGGAGATACATGAAGGCATATGTGGAAGTCATCTGGGGGGCAGAGCTCTGGCGTACAAAGCCTTGCGGCAGGGATATTACTGGCTGACAATGAAGGAGGATGCATCCAAACTTGTCAAGAGGTGTGACAGTTGCCAGCGCCATGCTAATGTCCAACACTAACCGACGTCCCAGCTGACCCCCCTGACTGTACCTTGGCCCTTTGCCCAGTGGAGTATAGACATCCTGGGACCATTCCCTCCAGCTTATGGATAACGTAAATTCTTATTAGTAGTCGTTGACCATTTCACCAAGTGGATCGAAGCCAAGGCTCTCGCCAAGATCATCGAGGGCAAAGTAAGATCTTTCTTCTGGAAGTCTATTGTGTGCCGGTTCGGCTGCCGCACACCCTCGTCACTGATAATGGACGACAGTTTGACAATGTGGCCTTCCGGGAATTCTGCACTGGGCTGGGCATTCACCAACGATTCACCTCTGTGGAGCACCTCCAGACCAATGGCGGAGCCAAAGTGACCANCGTCGGCACCTCCAAGCCCGGCTCCACGTCAGCACAGTCAAGCCCGGCTCTGCGTCGGCACCTCCAAGCCCGGCTCCGCGTTGGCACACTCAAGCCCGAGTCTCCCTCGACACTCAAGCCCGGCTCCGTGTCGGCAATCCAAGCCCAATACCTCCTGCGGATTCCATTCCAGCTGCCCTTAGATTTCAGCACTGTCTCCCCCCCCCCCCCCCCGCCTTCAATCAACACGGTTCCCTGGGGGCAGGTCATCAACTTTACAGGAGGAGGCCAATTTCTTTAAAGAGCTTGGTCCAAGCACCCTCAGGTCATCCTCTGGGGTGAAAAGGCATCTGACGACTCTCAACTCTCTGGTCACCCTCCGGGGTTAAAGGCTCCCGAGCATGGTCGAATCCTAGCGACTCTTGGGTCATCCTCCGGGGTTCAAAAGGCTCTCGACGGCCTCAACTTTGCCTCAGCGGCTTCGTTACGGCCTCAACGGCTTTATTTCGGCCTCAACGGCCTCAACTCTGTATCAGCGGCCAACGGCCAATCGGGTAATACCTTTGTTTAAATTACACACTTACAACATATAACTGAGAAGCCCCAAGACAACTCAGCTGGGAGAAGCCAACTCCCCAGCTCATAGTTGACGGGCATCCGCTCCCAAGCTCTCAAGCCTGTAATCGACGTCGACCATCAAACACGACGCAAAGGCAAACATCTACGAAAAAGGCTCAACAGTTCCCTCTGCCTCATGAGCATCATTGCGGCCTCACTGGCTCTCTGCCTCCATGGCATGTGGACGGGGACCCATATCCAAACATCATGTCAAAAGTTGAAGACCCAAAGTCATGTGGGGATCAGCCACTTGGGAGGTAACGCCCCTTTCGCCTTGCTGGGGTGGGCCCGCTTCGTCTCAGGGGCGAAGGGGCATCTGATGTGGCTGATCCAATGCCGTTAGAGAACCGTGAAGGAAGAAAACCGACGGAGCCCTCCTTTGGCCTCCAAAGGATCCTTCGGCCACGGTAGCGTTTATGGCCTCAAAGCCACGCGCACAAAATTGCTCTAAGCTTAAGGCCGATAGCTCCATGGCCGACAGCTCCATGGTCGAGAGCTCCAAGGCCGACAGCTCTAAGGCCGACAGCTCCATGGCCGACAGCTCCAAAGCCGACGCTCCATGGTCGAGAGCTCAAGGCCGATAGCTCCATGCCGACAGCTCAAAGGCGACAGCTCCATGGCCGACAGCTCCATGGCCGAGAGCTCAAAGGCCGACAGCTCCATGGCGACAGCTCCAAGGCCGACAGCTCCATGGCCGAGAGCTCCATGGCCGAGAGCTCCATGGCCGACAACTCCAAGGCCGAGAGCTCCAAGGCCGAGAGCTCAAAGGCGAGAGCTCCATGGCCGAGAGCTCCAAGGCCGAGAGCTCCAAGGCCGACAGCTCCATGGCCGAGAGCTCCAAGGCCGACAACTCCAAGGCCGGCAGCTCCATGGCCGGCACCTCCCAGGCGGCCCCGGCACCTTCCTAGCCGGCCCGGCGTGTCCAAGCCCGGCGGCACTGGCACCTCCCAGCCGGCCCCGGCGTGTCCAAGCCAGGCGGCCCCGGCACCTTCCTAGCCGGTCCCGGCGTGTCCAAGCCAGGCGGCTCCGGCACCTCCCAGCGGCCCGACACCTCCCAGCCGGCCCCGAACCTTCCTAGCCAGCCCCGGCGTGTCCAAGCTAGGTGGCCCCGGCACCTCCCAGCCGGCCCCGGCGTGTCCAAGCCAGGCGGCCCCGGCACCTCCCAGCGGCCCGGCACCTCCAGCGTCGGCCTCGAGCGCTGGCCTTTGGCTCCGGCCTCCAGCGCTGGCCTTTGGCTCCGGCCTCCAGCGTCGGCCTCCAGCGACGGCCTCCAGCGCTGGCCTTTGGCTCCGGTCTCCAGCGTCGGCCTCCAGCGTCGGCCTCCAGCGCTGACCTTTGGCGTCGGCCTCCAGTGTCGGCCTCCAGCATCGGCCTTCAGCGTCGGCCTCCAGTGTCGGCCCCTAGCGCCGGCCTCCAACAATGGCTTCGGTCCTAACCTGACGCCTTTTTCGCATGCACAATGACCCGTCTCATGCAACAAATCCCGTGATTCGAGGTCTATTGCCGTGTACCTCGCTCACTGAAATCACGGGCAAGTGTTAGCACGTTCAACAGTTACCGCTATAAGCGGCCCTCATCCAGCAACGGCTTAACCACTTGCCGTTCGGAGAAACTTATCCCAATGAAGAAGATTCGACGGTTTCAACGGAACGAGGTAAACGGGACCCCCAAACAGGTATAAGAGCAGGACCCGAGCTCAATGTAAGGGGCTTTCTCTCTCTCTCAAGCTATATTCATACAACATTCCTGTTCTACACCCACTGACTTGGCGTCGGAGGGTCCCCATCGGAACCACCGGTCCGGGACTTTTGCAGGCTCTAGAAGGAAGACGGTGACCTCTCTACATTCCAAAAGGCCTGCGGAGATCTCAGCTCACCCGACGTTCATCGCAAGTGATTTGGCAGCAACAACAGCCATCATAAGCCTACTATGCCTCGGTTCCCCTTGCCTCGACCTATGGATATCCATTGATATTGTAATACCCTACATGCTTGCTTTTCAGCATGTCTGATATTATATACATTGGTCTAGGACTGCGGCGAATATAGGGTGTCTGATGAGAGAAAGTGTTGTCAGAAGAATGGCATATAAAACACTATTGCTTTTCTTTTATGATTTTGTTTTTCAACCATTATTAACTTTGGAGCATGTTAATTAGCGTTTTGATGATCATATAGTTTCATTGTTTAGTTATTACTGTTTAAGAACCGAGTATATGCTATGATAGTTATAAAACATTAATTCTGGAGCCTTTTTATCTCCTTAGATTCAATTATAAGCTTTTTAAATCATTTTTGCAGGTGCACGATCTTGTGAGCAGTTGATTTGTTCATAACTTCATAGGGATGCCATATTCTATGTATTGTCATTATGCATTCAAACCTTCATAGTGCCAAACTCTTTTTATGGGGTGCTGCATGTTTAGATGGCCTTTACCATTCCATGACACTGGATGATTAAAACACCACCTTGCTTGTCCAATATAGCATGCAGGGCTTCATTTATTCACGTTGCCATTTTATGTTCCATATTCAGTAGTTTTAAATTTATTTGCAAGTCAAAGCTGGTTCCTTGATCATTCTTCTAATACAGAACTTCTCTAAACCCAGAGAAATTGGTGTTTCTCCCATTAAGAAAGCAGAAGGTGGCAATATTTTCAACGAAACTTCAGGTGTCATTTAGGAAGGACCAATGCTTGTCAAGATGCAATTTTATATGTCTTATGGCAGATGGGCTCCAAAGTGATAGGTCAGGAGCTATTGATGGGAAACCATCAGGACGGTGCAATGTAGTCATGGAATGCATATCCAATCATCAGGTAGGATGGTGAGTCCCTATGTTCTACTTTACTCCTATTGCTGGAACTTCATAACCTGAATTGTGAGTGAAAAATGCATTTAGAAAGTACAAACTCAAGGATGTGCAAGAGATAAGACTGAAATTAATATTCAGATGTCAAGTCCAAATTCTTGACTTTAACAAGAAAATGGACAACCATATCCAAAAGTTATTTAAGTGTCTCAGTCAGTATATTTTTCACAATATTGAAGGATCCTTAGTTTTATGATAACAAGTCACTGTAAAAATATTTTATTTTAAATTGAATTTCTTAGCTAGTGATAACATTCTCAAACTAAAAGTTTGAAAATTGTTGAGTTGTATTAAGTGTCCAAAAATATTGGTGCTTTAGTCTTGTAATCTGAATTGCCCGGTTAACTGTCTGCTAAGGTTTTATCGCCTTGTAGACCAGAAGAGAATTACATTTTTTTTGGTAAGAGCATATGAAGCATCAAATCAGATTCTTCTGAATTTGATTGCTTAGTATTGCAAGATTATCGGTTCAACATATCTAATATAATATTGTATTAGTGAATTTGTGGAGCAACAGAGACTTGACTCTGGATTGGTTTTCCACATGCCATTGCCTGATAAGTGAAATCGTTCATTTTATCATTTATATGCAGATGTATAAACTATTATGTTTGTACTATGCTCTTTTTTTAAAAAATCCAGTTATTCATTTTTGGGGGACACACTGGTTTTTTTTTTTTTTTCTGTACTTATAAACATTTTATCATTACAGCCAATATGTCTGAACAATTATCATTTATGTCATGTGTTTTCTTTACAGCAGTTCCCCTGTGTCATAATCACGTTTGTCATTTGATTTAAATTGCCTTTTGCAGAAGGTGATGTCATACATCTTGCCAAAAGCAGTTCTTCTTGCAAATTCATCGATGCTCATCTGGCCTCTCAGAGTCTTGGCAGAAACATGTGAGAGGCCGCACAACCCATTTACCGATATGCCTATACTTTTTGCTATAGCCCTTGTAGGGGCTGTTGTTGGGGGTAAGAAATAATACCAATGTTATCTTTTGGATGGGGATCCGTTAAACCTTCGATTATGATAATACTCTTGCCTTTGGTTGTTCCATTCTTTTATATTGATTGCTGGTTTGGGAAGGTCTCTTATGCTAATCTTTATTCATCTCTAAACATGAAGAGATTATTTATCAGACCTTAAATAGATAACTTATGAAATATCTTTAATTGTCAATTCTGGATATTTCCTGTATACAGGTAGTGATATATGAGCACATGTTTTGAATACTTTAAGATCTTTTTTTCTTGCTTTATTTCTGGTTTTTTGTGGTTGCACCAATGCAAGTCATTGTATATTGATTATCACCATCATGCCTACAAATTATAGTTACATTTTATGAGCATAAGTCCAATAGAGAAAATTATTGGAGCATTCCACATTAAGTGCAGTAAAAAAAGATGCATTACATTGGTGCCCTAGCAGTGTAGAAAGTAAGCAAAGGCTGTCATACTTGTACAGTTGTGTGTGAGTAAAGAAGTTAGTTCAAGAAAGTAAAATATGTTTAGCAA
This sequence comes from Calamus simplicifolius, assembly GCA_900491605.1. NCBI lineage: Eukaryota > Viridiplantae > Streptophyta > Magnoliopsida > Arecales > Arecaceae > Calamus > Calamus simplicifolius. The sequence goes on along the minus strand of UESW01003872.1, from coordinate 143,327 downwards.
CTTAAAATATAAAGTCATTAATAGAAAAATTAATGGAACTAATAAATAAAATACCTATAAAGATAACTAACATAGCTTGTATGCGAGAGACTAAATGAATAGAAGAAAAGTAAAAGAGGTTGATGATCATAAACTTTGGTATACAAGGAAAAATAGGAATAAAATAGAGTAGGAATTATTGTAGATAAGAGTTTAAAGAATTAAGATCATAGACATTAAGAAAATAGAAGAAAAAATAATTTTGATTAAATTGGTGTTAGAAGAGGAATCCATTAATGTTATTAGTGCTTATGCTCTTCAAGTAGGTTTAGTAATATTACAAAGTAATGCTTTTGCATATGGAATAATTCAAAAGACTTTTAGTGGAGAAAATATTTTTTGGAGAAGATTTAAATGGACATATGAGAAAATATAATGTAGGTTTTCAAAAAATACATGGAGGTTATAATTTTAAAGATACAAATGAAAAAAGAGATGTAATTTAGAGTTTGCAATCGCATATAATTTAATATTATCTAGCACATGTTTTAAAATAAACTTTCATTTAATAACTTTAAAAATGGATATAATATTAGTCAAATAATTTTTTTTGTTACTAGAAAGATTGATCAAGTTGATTGATCAAGTTTTGTGTAAATATTAAAAAAGTTATTACTTAGTGAGAGTTTAACCACTTAGTATAAAATGATGGTTATGGATGTATATTCAAAAATGGAGGTGAAGGACTAAAGAATATAGGAATCTAAGGAATAGGTAGTAGAATTTCAAAGGAAAAAAAACTAATAACTTTTAAAAATAAAATGACGAAGCAAGAAAAATGTAGTCTAGATAGAAAAATCAATACCATATGGGAAGAGATGATTAACATTATTACGAAAGTAGTTAGAGAGGTATTAAGAGAGTAAAAATGGCTATGTAGTAACAAAACTTGATAGTGGAATGAAAAAGATCAAGTAGCGGGTCAAGCTAAAAAGAGTACTATATAAAACTATTTAAATGTAGGAATAAAAAAGTATATGAACGCTATAAAATGATTTAAAAAGAGGTTAAAAAACCAATACAAGAGGTTAGATTTAAGATCAATGAAGAGTTATATTATAAGCTAGAAACTCAAGATGGAGAGAAAAATATATAGGATCACAAGACTTAAAAAAAAAGAGATATGATTAAGGTTAATATATCAAAGATGATCAAAAAAATTTGTTTGAGGAGGATAAGAACAAAGTAAGATGAAGAAGTATTTTAATAAATTATTAAATAAAAATTATGTAGATGATTTTCATTGAAGATAGAAATACCAGGTATATTGGTAGGATTAGGATATTTGAGATAAAAGTGTCTGAAAAAGATGAAAATAGAAGAAAATGGAATTTGATGAAATCCTCACTGAGGATTGAAAATGTTTAAGTGATGTAAGAGTAACTTGATTGATAAATTTATTTAATAAGATTTTAGAAACTAAGAAGATGCCTAATAAATAGAGGAAGAATACTAAAATATCGATTTATAAAAATAAAGATAATATTCAAACTATTCTAACCATTGTGCTATTAAATTCATAAGTCATATTATGAATCTTTGGAAGAGAGTAGTTAAGTATAAGTTGAGATATAATATAAAAATATCAAAAATAAATTTGATTTTGTGTTAGTAAGGTCAACTATAGAAACATTTTTTTTTCAAGAATGTTAATGGAGTAATATTAACAAAAAGATTTTTATATACTTTTTATTGATTTAGAGAAGGCATACAATAGAGTTTTTAAAAAATCTTATAACAAGTATTAGAAAAGAAAGAGTGCCAATTAAATATTAACGCAATAATGGATATACATAATGCAAAACTACTAATGTACGGAAATACCAGTGAGTTTTCAATTACAATAAATTTATATCAGAGATTTGCTTCTTGTTCTTACTTTTTGCGTTAGTTATGAATGAGTTTACTAGGTATATTCAAGATGATATTTTATTGCGTGCATTATTTGTATACGATGTAGTATTAGTAAATGAAACTATGGTTGTGATTAATCATAAGATGGAATTATGGAGAAGTATATTAGAATCTAAAGATTTTAGGTTAAGTAGAACAAAAATAGAATACATGTAATGCAATTTTAGTATAATTTTAAATAGAGATGAAGGTATAGTAAAAATTAAAGGTCATAAAGTTTCTAAAAGTAATCTTTTCTATGTTTAGGATTGATTAATCATAAGGAAGGAGAGATCGATGATGATGTTGTCTATAGGATTAAAGCAGGTAGGATAAAAATGAAGAAGTGTAATTGGAATATTATACGATCGTGAAATACTTGCTAAATTGAAGAGAAAATCTTATAAGATAGCTATAAGACTAGTTATACTTTATAGTATGGAACGCTGAGCAATTAAAAATTTATATATACACAAGATAAATGTAGCTGATACAAAAATGTTAAGATGAATACGTAGTAATATAAGAAAAGATAGAATAAAAAATGATGTTATTTGTAAAAAAATATGACAGTAGCACTAATTAAGAGCAAATTGAAAAAAATGAAGACTTAAATAGTTGGTATACTTGCAATGTAGATCTAAAGATGCATTAGCGTAAAACAGTGATTCAATACATGTAAAAGGAAAAAAAGGTAAATTAAGATTGACAACCCATATGGGAAGAAATAATAGAAAAGGGTTTAATATCTTTACATCTTATAGAAAATATGACTTTAAATTAAGTAGAAGGGAGACAAATTATTTATGTAGCCAACTTCAACTAGTTTAAAATTAAGGTTTTGTTGTTATTGTTGTATGCATGCAAACCTTCCCTTACCTATTCAACATCAACTATATAAATCCTTCTTTGCTATTTGCTTCTATCAAGAGCCAAATTCTCTATCAAAGCATGCCTTTTCAAATCCTTCCTTACAACTTTTTCCTTAGTTTATTTAGGTCTTTCATGCAATTATGAGTGAACCTAATCTTCATTTCACACGTGCATACTGTGTCAGCCATTTCTTGACTACCCTATATAGGCTTCTAAAACAGGAACTTTTGCCTTCTCAAATAAGTTTCATGAGGATGATGTTTGCATTTTTTTATGTTTAAAAAGCCCATCTTACTTGGCATGCCATTCAAACAAGTGAGAAACTTATTTTTCCCTTGATTAATCATTTTAACATGCCAAATAGTTGGGACAAAGTCTGATGATAGTGGACTCAATGTCATGCTTGTGATACAATTTGGCTGAAGCCTGTGTTTCAGCCATCTCTTGATGAGCATAAGTTACTAGCCCATCAACTTTGATTATTTATATAATTACTGTATTCTTCAAACCTTCGTAATTTTTCAGTGATGCAATTGGTGAAGGAAAATGATGTAATGTGGGTAAATCAGCCTAGTTTATTGCTCTTTAATTGTTTTAAACCGGATATTATGCTTGTAGGATTGCTTGCTCGGCAGAGACGAGGGGAGCTGGCGCGCTTGAATGACCAGCTGCGCCAGATCAATGCAGCACTAAGAAGACAGGCAAAGATAGAATCTTATGCTCCCAGCCTGAGTTATGCACCAGTTGGTAGAGCCCCAGAATCTGAAGTCATTGTGGACCCTAGGAAGCAGGAACTGATTACAATTTTGAGGAAAGGGAAATATTTTCTGAGGAATGAAGATGTAGAGAAAGCATATGTGGAATTTAAGGCAGCTTTTGATCTTGCACAGAGTTTGGGAGATCTCTTAGAGGAAAAGAAGGCTGCAAGAGGATTAGGTTTGTTTTCCTTGGTTATGTCAATATATTTTCATTCTTTTTCAATGACTCAAATTTTTGTTGTTAATATTTGAAAAAAGTGTATCTGACTTTGATTTGCAAGGCATTGGATGAAAGAATGACATAACAGGATGCTTGGAATCCTACCTTAGATAGGAAAATACGGCCCTTTTTGCTCAGACATTGGCTCTACTTTGACTTCATACATGATTCGGGTTGATGAATTTTTCATCTGAGGTGATGGTTTTTTTTTGATGAAATTAAAAAATAGGCCCAGTTACTGAATACCAGTTTGTGAAAGTTGCAAGACTCTGAAAGTGTTAAATCCAGATACATCATCCATTTATTGATATTAATATTATTGGTGATGATGAATATCATGGGCTATTTCTATTGGATGATACTCATCCTTGACTACTATTGCTGCACTACTGAAGGTCATCTATTTGTTTTTATCAATGTTTGCTAAATCAATTATCATCACTTTGTTTTTTTTTAAAAAAATTCAGTGCATTTTGGCATGTGTGTTTGCAGTAATCGGTGTCATTGAACAAATATTAGATTATCCGGGAAACATGTGTGCACGCACAATGTTGCCATGGTGTACAGTGTGATAGACTGATTTACAATTAAGAAAAGGCTATTCTCATATACAGTGAGAATCTGTTTTCATTTTTCTTTTGTTTTTTGTTTTTTTGGATTGTGCGGCAGTGGTTAATACTTGATGTAGTTTTTGAAATACTGTAAGTGGTTAGAATATCATTGTTTCTAATTGTTTAAACTTTTTAGCAGAGACTTTGTCCATGAAGTTCTGTGCCAGACCTAAAAATTTTGATTACTGGATGTCAGGATCATATTCCTTATTCCTCATGCATTTTCGATACAGGTGCGTCTCTACAGAGGCAAGGAAAATACAGGGAATCCATAAAGTATTATTCCAAGGTCCTGGAGATATCCAAGCAAGTAGGGGAGGATTCTGGTAGCACCGAGGCTTATGGAGCAATAGCTGACTGCTATGCTGAGCTTGGAGAGCTTGAGCGAGCAGCAAAGTTCTATGACAGATACATAGCGAGGTTAAAAAGCGATTGATTGAGCTCAGCTGCACCTTAGCCTTCTAGACCATTAACGGCACCACTGGAAATCTTACTTTGGTTTAGGACTTGTTATCATCAAAGGCAGACATGTTATGGTCTTTGGATTCTTGGCAACTTCAGTTGTATTTCCATGCCATTTACATCTCTTCATGGCCCTATATTTTCAGAATCTTTTCCGTAAAATTAGGCACAAAGAAATGCTTCTTGAATGATAAATAAGATTTTTGATAGGATAACTCCTTCATGCACATATCCTCTGAAAAATGTGCTGACATGTTATTTTAGCACTGCATGAGAAATAGAATAGATAAATCTTGTGACAAGGTTTATGGTTTTTTTAAAAAGTACTACTTTGGGTTTTCGTTGACTTGGGGCTGTGCCTAGTTTGTTGATTTGGTAATTGGGTTGTCCAAGCTGGTGGACAGGAAACTCCATCAGGGGTTCAATGTTCATTAAGCCGGTGCAACCGAGCAGGCAGAGCTGAATCTCACTTTTTGTTAGAATGTCGCCATGTGACAACGTAAATGCAGAAGGAACGAATGCCTCTTCATGCAATACCTGCATTGATCCAAGAAATAAGCAAGCCAGCCAATTGTCTGTTTTAGATTATAACAAGAGCCATCAAAAAAGTAAACAACAATCAGAAGATTTAAAATGTTAAACGGTGATAAGTTTATAATCATAATTTATTTCATACACTAGCATTTCTTTTTTTTTTTGAAAAATGTATGCAGATGCACCAGCACCGTAGATTGGGGAACCACAAAAGATTCGATGTCTGCAATGCACTCTGACTAGCTCAAAATCTCAGTCATTTTGTAAACCACTTTGGGATGGATATGGATGTAAAATTGATGCTAGCATCAGATGCTTGGTGTTACGCTTACAGCACGCACGTCTGTGATATTTCTTTTTCTTTTTCTTTTTTTTTCTTTTTTCTTTTTAACGATTCATGACAATGATTGGTATCGAGTTAAGGAGAAGGTATCAGTGAGGATATTAGTTACATCAGGAAAAATTTATTGGACTTACGGTGACATTTTTGCAATTTAATCCTACCTTCATATAAAGTTTTATACATGGTTAATTCTAAACTCAAATAAAGAAGAAGGTTTAGTTGATAACTAGTATAAAATTATGGCAAGATTTTATGAACATAAATTTAATAAAGAAAACTGTTAAAGCGTTCCCTATTTGTGATGTATTGCATCGGATCTGGATGTAGCGAAAAGTTTTGCAAAAATAGATGGAAAGTAACGATTATCACAACGAATATAGGTAAAAAATTAATCCAAAAATAAAAAAATATTTAGCAACTTAAAATATAAGATGATTAATAAGAAAATTAATGAAACTAATAAATATAAAAGAATTAATGTAGCTTGCTTGAAAGAGACTTATATGGATATAAGAAAAGGAAAAAAAAAAGTTGTTAATTTTATATTTTATATATAGGTAAAGATAAGAATAAAAGGGAGTAAGAATTATTGTAAATAAGACTTATAAGATGATGTCATAGATATAATAATTTTAATTAAATTAATATTAAAAGATGAATCAATTAATATTATTGGTGCTTATATTCTTCAAGTAGGCTTAGATTATATAACAAAGAAAAGCTTTTGAGAGATATTGATTAAGTAATTCAAAAGATTTCTAGTGAGGAAAAATATTATAAAAAGGAGATTTGAATAAATATAAAAAATAATATAATATACGTTTTAAGAAAATACATGAAGGTTATGGTTTCAAACATAAAAAGGGATATCATTTTAGAGTCTATCATTTTGGAATTTGCAATGATATATGGTTTAGTATGAATCAACATATATCTTAATAAGAAAATTCTCATCTAATAACTTTTATAAGTGCATAAGAAGTTAGCTTCCTTGCTAGAAAAAGAATTAGGTGCATTAAAGAGCATGTGAATCCAAGAATTAGGTGATAAGATTTTAAAGGAGAGAAATTTATAATTTTTAAGGATAGATTAATAAAGAAAGAAAAATAGAGTTTTGATGAGAAAGTCAATGCCATATGAGAAAGATAATTAATTGTATTAAAGAAATAGCTATAGAGGTGATAGAAGAGTTAAAAGAAAAATGATTAACTAACGATGAAATAAAAAAGTTTAACTAACGGTTGTAACTAAAAAAGAAGTGTTATAAAAAAACCACCTAAATATAAGAATAAAGAAGCATATGAAATTATAAGATAACTAAAAATAAAGTTTAAAAATATGACATAAGAGGCTAAATTTATTGTAGACTAGAAATTAAAGATGAAGAAAAAGATTTATATAGAAATATAAAATTAAAATAAAGAAAAATAAGAGTTATGATGCAGATTAAATATATCAAAATATCAATAAAAAGTTTAATTAAGAGTAAGAAGATAAAAAAAAAGATAGATAAGCTATTTTAATAAATAATTTAATAAAAATTATATAGATAATTTATGATATCATATTAGTTTTATTAAGCTTAGGAATATGATATGTATTCATAGAATTAAGATATTTGAGACAAAAGAGGTTATGAGAATAGAAAGAACAACAGAGAGCTTAACAAAATTTTCATTAAAAATTAAAAATATTTAAATGATATAGTAGTAAGTTAAAGATTAGGAAGATGGTGAGTGAACGAAAAGCACTATAATATCGATTATAATGATAAAAAAGTGTTCAAAACTATCCTAATTACTATAGCATTAAGCTCATTAATTATATTATAAAATATTAAAAAATTAATTTAATTTTTATCAGAAAAGTAATTTAATTTTATGCTAAAAAGATTAATTATAAAAGTTATTTTTTAAATGGATCTATATTTTATTATTAATTACTAGATTTTAGTTTTTTTTAAAAAAATATATACACTTGGTTTAAAGGTAATATTTTAGGTTAGATTTAAATAAATCTGAATGATTCGATGTAATTGTGATCTAATTTAATAAGTTAGTTGGGTTTAGGTTCGAAATCAAAATACTGTCTCTCGCTGCTCTCTTCTCATTTCTCCCCGCTCGGCCTCTTCTTTGGGTATTATCATCGCTTACTATTACTATTCCGATATGGATTCCTTGTTCTTTTCCTTTCCTCGATTCTCAGGTAAATCTTCTTATTCTCTTATCAAGGCGGAGGCATCCCGTCGGTACCATGGCACTGGTGAGTTTTTTTGATTAGTTAGGATTTATCTTTCTGAATGATATAAAACTTTTTTTTTTTCCGCCTTTGAAGTTGTTGGGGTTTTAGGGTTTAAGAGATTGTTCCTTTTGTTTGTATATATTGGTCTCAAGCAAGATGGTTGGATGATCATTTTAATTCAAATTTGTAATTTTTATGGTGCCCCTATTTTCATGATCGTGTTCTCTCCTTGTTTGCTCCTAGAACGTTGGTTTATGATACAAATAATCCAAATTCCTGTTTCTTGATAATAATCCACTATTGATTTTGCCTTCCTCCATATGTTCATGCTTTCTGCTAGAAATTTGGTATTCTGTTTTGTCCTGGATAACTGGTAAATTTATGTTTTATGGAGGGTTTCAATGGAAAAATGAGTTGTTGGCTTAATGGATTCGTATGTGGTACTAGATCTTGGCTTTCTGTGTCATCGTTAGATTCGTCTTAAAGGTCGTATCTTTGTATAGAAGATTAGGGATCTCACTTTTCAACAATTGCTAGCTCTATGGAAATTCTCGTTCCCAGATATGGTCTGGTGCACATGTCAACAAATGATGCTCACCTTTCTTTCCATGATAAATGTAAACCTTCTGTTCTTTTATGCCAGCTTCTTTCCATTCTTTTTCAAAAAAAAAAAAATTCTGCCATCTTTTAACTCATGATATTTTATATTATTTGTGTTTTGCTAGATTTTAGCAACTATTTTGCAAATTGCTATGTCATAATTAAGTCATTTGGGGGATGCGAACCATGACATGGCTTTGGTTGATTTCTTGAAGCATTCAATAAATTATTCACTTTAACCTGAGCCTCAGTCATTCCCATGGGTTGTGATTGGCTTCTCAACTTCTTTATGTGGGATGACACCTAGCAAGTGGTCATACAGCCTAGATAAGCCTAGGGATCAAATGCAGGTCAGGTAGATCATCTTTTGAGGCCAGTTGGGGTATCAAGCCTGTCAAATTAGCAGGTTGTAGCCCCCTGCTGCTTCCTTTTCATTTCAGGTGGGCTAGTTTTGATGCATGGAACATTTTGATGGTCTAATGCAGTGCTGGCCTAGGATGCTTGCCGTGGACCATTAAATGGTCTGATGAGTGTCATAGCTGCTTTACTTCCATTTTTGGCTCTCAGATCCCAGTCAAGCTTTACAATTTTTTTTTTTTTTATTTGGTTCTACTTGTAACCATTTGCATGCTGGAGTTGTCTCTTAAATCCTTGATATTGCATGTTGTGAGAATTCTGGATAAGAATACTTCATAATGAGTTAGATCATGGTTAAAACTTGGTTGATTTATGTTATTATTCTAGAATTATCTCTATTTTTGTGGACACAAACATTTTACCTTTCAAGATTTTCTATTAAAAATTTGACTTAAAATGGCTAGTTATTTAGATGGCTTCGGCTTTTTCCATTTTATTTGGTTAGATATCAAGTGTTCTATACTTTTAATCATTCCAACAAATTTAATGTGTTTTTTGCTTTCGCTTTGGGAGAGGCAGGGTGGACTATGGTTTCTTCAAGTGTATACAATCAATACTAAGTGAGGTTCAAGTCCACAAGACACTTCACCTATTGCGCAATATAAGATGCCCTAAAATTTTTGTTATATATATATATTTTTAAAACTTTATTGGGGATTATTGAAAAAAAAGTGTTTTTAAAAAAATAAATAAAAAAAGGCCCTACGCGAGCATTAAATGCTTGCGAGCATTATGAACATTGGGCGAGCATTAGCTTGCCAATGTTCGTGTTGCTTAAATAATTTAATTTTTAAACCATTTTTAACGTGATTTGGAGCAGGCCTTTAAGGTCATTATGGGCCGAGCCTATAAATAGGCTCAGGGACGTAGAATAGTTTTGAATAGTCATATAATTTATTTCATCTCATTTTATTCCCTATAATTTATTTCATCTCATTTTATTTTTATTTTTCATTGATTTTTTTATGGACATCTAAAGGTAATCATTGGGTTGCATCTCCACGCGATCGTGATAAGAGACCTTGGGGACAGATCGCCAGACCTTGATCTTGGCTTATATTCATAGATTCTTTTTATATTTCGTTTATATTTTGTAATTACATTTCTAAATTAATTCTCTAGCAAATTCTAGGAAGGATATTTTTGAAAGAACAAAATTATTTTTCAACAAGTTATTTATCTAGATTCACTGTCAGGGAAAAGTGTACTTTTGATATCAAGATATATGTTAGTTTGTTGAAAGCTGTGCGCTGATTATAATTCTAACAAAGTTTTTGGTCTTTTGCTCCCCGGTAAAAAGCTATTGCAAGAAGGTTCAGCATGTTACCCTCTTCACAGATGATGCAGGGAATCGACGTCGATCATCTCGAGGTTTTGTGATGCTCATCACCGACAGTGTTGTGGCTCCATCAGTGTAGCTTGAAGTGTTTCGAAGGCAGCTGTGGGTTTTATTTTTGTGCTTCGTTTTTGAAACTGACGTCACGGGAGCTCTATTATTAGAGCGCATCCTTATGAAGAACAGAACAAGAACTTGGGTCTGCTGGGCGTAGCCGGGAGGGAAGCTTCAGCTTCTATTTACACCGCAAAAATTACTCTTCACGCCCACACTTAAAAAAAAAAAAAAATTATGTAATAACCATGATGCCCTTCCTACTTTCTCTCCATGCTAACAAACCCTTCTATCCCTTCATTCGGCCTGTTGGGTCAAATAAAGGCCTTCTGTTTGGCCAAACAAAAAGATAAGAAAAAGCCGGGGGCTAGGAGGATGGAAGTCGGTGCTGAAAGGAAGAGCCAAGGCCAAAGGGGGCTTGGGGTAAGGCTCTTAATCGACGAGGGTTGCTGCACCCGCTCGCCGTCGCCTACTCGTCGTTGCTGGCCGGGGAAGGAGAAGGGAAGAGGAGAAGAGTGTGCCGGGTGGGTAGGGTGAGGAAGAGGGTTGTGGAGAGAAAAAAAATGAATGGCAAAGAGATTAAGGGTAGTTTAGGGATTTAATTTTTTTTTAATTAGAGGGGTGTGGAGCAAAGTTATTAATTTCGTTTCGTTTCGGCCGAGACGTTTAGTTTCGGTAGCTTATTCGAAAAGATAAGTACTATGTTTCGTTTCGAAAGATTTTTCGGCCGTTTCGGTGCGTTTCGGCGTATTTCGGCTGTTTTCGGCCGTTTCGGTATGTTTTTCGGTAAAATATGTTTTAGAGACCAATTTATGAATTATTAAACCTTTCAGAACTATTTTAAAATATATATATAATATCAAAAAAAATCCTAGTTACCCTATCCCAATTTTAATATATATATATAATAACAAAAAAATTTTAGTTACCCTATCGGTTGCATCTCTTAAAAACTCAAACTCTTTATTTTTATATATTATTATTATTTATGAAGAATATGAATTATGAATAAATTTTTATATATATATATATATATTAAACTCTTAAAAACTTAAACTTTTTATTTTTATATTATTATTATTTATAAAGAATATGAATTATGAATAAATTTTTATTATATATATATTCTAAAACGAAGCACCGAAACGGTTCGACACCGAAATATTTCATTTCATAAGTTAAATCAAAACATAATCCGAAACGAAATTGACAATGAAATTGACAACCTTGGTGTGGAGAGTAATTTTTGCAGTGTAAATAGAATCACCCCGACTGAAGTGATGAGCGAAATCATCGTTTTGAAAAACCATTTCTTTTTTCATTTGCGTTAACCAAGTTGATTTGCTGCACAACGATTACGGGTCCTGGTCCTATGCGGCAAAACTCTGAGGTCCAACATTTAGATTTGGTTTACATTCTGAACATTTGTTTAATTTAGTCAATCCAATTTCCTAACAACAGTTTAATAAATGCAATTATTAGATGAGGTCCCACAGAATTCCCCACAACTGAAAAACCAAGCAAGGAGGATAACCAATTTTGTTGGCAATTTTTGAATGACGCTTTTATTTGATGAAGAATGAGATTGACATGCTAGACTGTCCCTCGTTTGGCATTGTGCAGTCATAAAAGTTGTCTACACGTATAAAGTAGTTTACACACATGTAAGGCGTGTTCGACGTGCGGTTGAAAAAATAAAAATAAAAAAGGCAAAAAGTTATAACATTTTTTTTACTGTAAATTTTAAGGATGTAAATTTTTTTTATTAATTGTTTTTGATTGTGTATGATGGTGATGGAGATGAAAATTTATAAGTATGTAAATTTAAGGACGTAAAAGTTTTCCTATTAATTATATTTAATTATATTCAAAGATTATGGGTAATGTAATTATTTAATATTTTATTAGTTTTAATATTTCAGCTTTTTTTTTTTTTACTTTTTGAATAATTTTTAATTTTAATAATTTTGGGAGGAGAAGAACTATTTCTCTAAAAAGAAATATTAACCTCATACCAGATACTCTTGAAGGAGGTTAAAGATTATAAAAATAAATTTTCATCCCCTTTTAACTTCGTACCAAATGCATCGAAGAAACCTCTACATAGCCAACATGATTTTCAACAGCATCCTCATCTGTGATCTCTGCAAGGTCCGGCATCTTGGTCTTCTCTTGCATCGAGTGGTCCTTATCTCCATAGCTGCTGTCTTGGGACTCTTTTGGATAGATCTGAAGCCTCAGATCAAATCATCTTAGGGAACAACTTTGTGCACAGCCTCTTGGTGCATCGAGCATAGCTATTCGCTACATGCCCATACGGACGCGCATGCCATGACCTAATGGATTGTGGTGCGTCCTGTACATGCGTCCGTATGCGGTGCAGAAAGACTTTTCATCATCTTTAAGATGCTGTGTGAAAACGTGTAGCTCTCACCTGCAGCAGAAGTTGGATTTACATGAAGATAAAACTATTAGGACAAAAATTATTATTAGATGTTTGCCATCAAATTCTTCACTTACTAAGCAATACTCGTATATAAGGAATAACACATGTTTGCCATCATTTTTTTAATAGAGTTTTAAGCATCTAATGGAGTGTAAATTGCATGTGTGTTAATTATTAAATGAAGAACTTGATGGCATCTAATAAATTGCATCTAAGTTTTGTTCAATTATTTAAGTCACAGATCCAATGCTTAGTTTATGCGGACTACAATACCTATAATTGAAAAATTACTATTGCATTAATAACATCCAACCAATGCAATGGGCGTAAGCCATAAGGATGCTTCACTTACTGCGGTTTGTCTGCCAATATATCTGTAGGATAATACCCGAGACCCAAAAATAATTTCAAATATTTAAGTTCACATAAAATACAAATATCCAACAGTGGCTGAAAATATAATTGCATTTCAATTTCCCCAGCTAGTGTTCTGTCAAATTTGACAATATAATCACCGTAGCATTTAATATATGAAAACAGCTGAGGATCACGGGATAATTGTACCAACATAGGAGCTTGAGCCTTCATTCATCTATAATGCAGAACTTTATACATTTATAAGTTGAAAGGAAAGCAATTCAATCATAGGAAATAGCATAGTAACCCAGAGAAAAGCTATATCAGTTTCTAGTTATCACAGAAGCATACTAAATTTCTACTTTTCCTCCTTGAGAGTAACTTAGTTAGAGAACCTAAAAAGAAACTGACCTCAGAGAGAGAGAGAGAGAGAGTTGAGATGAAATTAAGCCAGCACAGATGGGATATCCTCCGTTAATTGTTTGCCTCCAGCATGGGTCCCTAAAAATTTAGCCTAACTGATCTGTTTCCATTCAATCCTTCTGGAGTTTTTCTTCTCAGGAGTGTGCGCAGGGTAGGACGTCCATGATGAGAAAACTTCAAACAATTTTTTTTTATTATCTATGTTATTATTCTCCATCGCTCCAAATTATTCTCCTTCTATGGCCGGCCTCTCTGTTTCCCATAAAATTTTTGGTATGCACAGTAGACAAATCTGATATATGAGGCGAAACTGAAAGGCAGTATCTCTACACAAAAAAAAAAAAAAAAAAAAAGAGAGAAACTGAAGGTATTATGAGAAGAATGACCATAGTTACATAACTGAGGTGTATTAATTTATGGATCCAAAATGCTAGCATCAATCACTATTTGAGCCCTTGCAACAAATATCTAAGCACTCCTAATAACTAAAAAGTTCACATTAGGTGGTCTGAATAAGGTGCTGCTTGTAATCAGAGATGCTACATACATCAGCAAGCATATTACATCATATTTGTATAAAACTTTAAGCAACAGAACTAGAAGGCGAGTATAATATTATGCTTGAAGCCACACATATGCGAACAGTATAATATCATGCGACTGCAGCACCAGGAATGCTAACCCATTGTAGTTGCAATTCCACCTCACCTCTCTCCACATTTTTCAGCCTAAGAACAAGATCTTGGGTAATCCTGCCATCCTTCAACATAATCTGGCTGTCACCAGATAAGCAGTTATTCCTCTCGGGTTTCACTGTCTTGACTATGGTTCCATTTGGAACACCAGTCAAATCCATCTTTGCAGCCTCTAAAAGTGGCTGTATTTCAAATTCCGCATCACCCATTCTATCATCTTGGCTAAACGTGTCCTTGTCAAAGACTTCCTGCAGAACACAAACAAAAGATGAGAATCTCATGTTTACATGATCCTCCAGATCAATTCATCTTCCATCAGCAGCTTCAGGACAGTCACAACTGTAAACGTATATCATCTTTGATTAAAATGCACAATACGAACAGTTTCAGTGATTTAGGACCAATTTGCAAGATACCATGTTCAAGAGCATTTCCATGCAGTACCGCAACAAGAATTGAGTCAAATAGGTTAGCTGGTTATCAACCATAAAACAAACAATTGGAAAAACCTAACCGGTTAAAGCAAACAATAAACAATATAAACTTTTAAGAAATGATGATATCCGCACTCCATTTGGTAGCATAGAATGGTTATAGACTTTCATTCAGTGAAATGGGGTTTTATCAAGTTTTAATAATAACACTAAGTGGCATTTAAGTAGTCCTGTGGAAGAGGGATATGCATTTGATTTAGAGATAATCCATGCTACTCAAGTATTTTCCCATAAGCATTGAAGTTGGAGGAATGCCTAATATGATCTTCTGATATTCAATTTATTGCCATAATCATCTTTGTGTTCTTCATGGATGCACTTACCATTCATATTTGAGAGGAAGTGGGTGTCAACTTGTTCAGTTGATAAAGTAGCTGGTAGTTGTCACCAGTGACCTAGATTCAAGTCCTGCCAACAACTCTCAACTCAACTCATCTAAACCTTTTCCCAACTACATGGGGTCGGCTACATGAATCTACTTCTTCCAATCTTGCTCTATTCTGGATCAAGTGGAGATTCAAATTACAAATAGTTATATCTTTTTTAATTATTTTTATCCATATTAATTTAGGTCTATCTCTACCTCTATCCTTATCATGAATTGTTAAAAGATCACTCTTTCTAACTGGAGCATCTAAAGGTCTACATTGTATATGTTCAAACCAATGTAATCAATTTTCTCTCATTTTATCTTCAATTGGAGAGATCACTCTTATATGTTTATTTTTAATTCTATCTTTTAAATTTTTACACATATTCATCTTAATATACGCATTTCTATCACACTTAATTTATTCACATGTGGTTTTAATAATGCCCAACACTCTGTTCCATATAGTATAGCTGGTCTAATAGTAGTTTTATAGAATTTTTCTTTCAATTTTAACTTCCTTCAAGTCTTGCCAACACCACTCCAAAATTTATGAAACTCCCTCACGTTCTCCCCCACTCTCTCCATTTCTCTCTCATGAGAGACAAGGGAGAGGAAGAGAATCAAAAGGAGGTGCTGCAGTGTAGAATGGATGACACGATATAAACCATATATGAGAATATAGCTAAATATTGAAACTATATGAGAAGTTACATGTTACATAATTAGAGGAACAAATACGGAATAAAAAAGCAGAAATTGTTGAAATATAAATCAAAATGAAGCCCAAGTTGCCCAAGTATTTCCTAGTGTGATCATCTTCACCATTTAGGATATATAGAAGAAAAGGAAGAATGACTAAAATATAACAGAGATAGATAATAGTGCACCGAGAAGGTAGGTTCTTCTGAAATGTTGTGCATTTGGGACAAGGGAATGTGTCATAAACCATCGATAAGGCTTATAGTTAGACTTGTCAGCTACAACTTGTCGAGCATATCAATATGCAGCCTCAACTTGTCAACTGGAATCAAGGTTTTAAATCTCATGAGGCATAAATGCTCAGTTTTTCTATCGAATGAGACATCCTGCATCCCATTCCGTCTCGACCCTCGACACAGTTAGATCTCCCAGTATTTGGGATTTTTTTTCTTAAAAAAATTATTTACGAAGCTTTAGTATTTCATTCAATTTTAAAATACATTTAAACTCCAAAAGTTAAATCTTTATGATAAATTATATCTATTTAAAATTGATGTTAATTATTATAATCGAGATGAGATGAGACGGAATGACTAAGATCAATTCAAGAATCAATTCTAGAATCTCTCTAGAACGAGACCTCTTGCTCGTTTCAGCTCCTATCCTGCTGAGATTTGAATCACCGGCTACAACAATGCATCATTGTACTAGTGATCTCTTCTCATGGTCATCCATTAGCCAGCATCTTCTTAACTCATTAATTAGACTTTGAACCTATGCCACCTTCTAAAGGTCATACCAGCTATTACCTCTTGGCACCCCATTAATCCAATCGATGGATTTATGTTCCTTGTAGGTCAGTCCACCTTTATCATGGCAAACCCTCATCAAGATTATTCTTGACTATTTGAAGGAATGTTAGAGAAAAGATTTTAGTACTCTAATTGTGAAAAAGTCTTATAGAAACAAATGCTCAGTCAATGCTCAGTCCACTTCTAGTGATGATTTTTTCACTCCGTCACGTCTATGCATATGTATACATGCATATGCACTCATTTCTGCATTGTCTCACTTGTCCATGAGTAAGTCGGCTGATTCTTAGGCAATACTTCATGCAAATACTTGTTTCAAATGTTATGATCCCACTATGCCTATGGATGTTTAAATATCTCTTATCAATATCATTTTCCCCTTTCTCTGCAGGGTCATCTCCTTCTATTTTTCCTCTAGATATCTCTGCTCTTCCATAGCTTTCTGTTCTCCTCACTGTTAGAAACTAGTTGATGCATGATGAAGTTCTCTTTCATGGTTCACAAAATTTCAATTATCCCTTGTATTAAGATCCCCACAATATGGTAGCTCTCCCTTGGATGTCATTATCCTCTTCACAATAGAATTCTTCAAGGTCACTTATAGTTCTATGTATACTGAAGCTTACTTCCTATTTTAGCTATGCAACAAAATCCAATAATAAAACAAGCATACTATGAGGTTTCTAGTGGCTAGTACTTGTAAATGCTAGGATATGACTGGAATATTGGCGGTTCACAAAGGCAAGCAGGCTTGGGATCTTTTTCTTCTAGTTAGAAAAGAGTTATTTCATGCAGTTTTCATATGATTAGACTCACTTAAAAGGTTTAGTCAAACATAACAAAGCTCATTTGACAACCCAGGGCTCTACCATAAAGCATAATGGAAATTACATTTTACAGCTCAGCTGTTAAATTTGAGGTCATGATTTGTTAATGGCCTTACAGATAAGGCCCTGTTTAGATTGGCTCCTGGGATACTTTTAAGTGGCTGTTTCTCAGCAGATATGTGAGATAGCTGTTGACCCCAGTCGTTGGCCAACAGATGAGGCTAATAGCTATCCGAAACAAGTTGTAAATTAATGATTCCCCACCTAAGATCCAATTGACAACATATATGGGTAATATTCACTGGACTCATATGTGCACCCCAACAAGTTAATCAACAAGTTGATCAACCATATCTGCTAAGCTACTTTTTGGTTTCAAGTTAGCATCCATAATTGTTATGATCGGGTAGTTTTCTTAGATAGCTTCATGCTAGATGATTGTGATCATGTGATGGTTTTTTAAGTAAGGTTTTAAATTCTATGATGGATATGTCCCAATTTTTTCATAAAAGAGAATGTCTTGTTATCCTATCTCCTAATGGCTATCTTGTTTTTTTGTTCTCCCTTTCATATCTTTCTTTCCTTTTTATTTCTTTCCTTCCTTTATTTCTTTTGTTCTCCCACTTCTTTCTTTCCTTCCTTTATTTTTTTTGTTCTTCCTATCCTTTATTTATTTCTTTGTTCCCCTTCCCTTTCTTTCTATCCTTTTTTGTTTTTTCCTTCTTTTATTTCTTTTGTTCTCCCTTCCTTTTTTTCTTCTTATTCTTGCTTTCTTTTGATTCTTTCCTTCCTTTCTTTCTTCTTTCTTCTTCTTTCCTGATGGGAATGGGTTTCAAAGTCCCACCGCCATCTCGCTCCCATTTTCCCACGTGAACAAGATGAGATAGCTGGAATGCCTCCTACCCGTTGGGACTTAAAACCTTCATTATAAGCACCCCTTCTTAAGATATATATGCTTATTAATTTATAAACATATAACTAGGAATTCTCTTCTACTTTCATTCACTCAAGAGAAATTATGTTTTGCATAATGAAGTTAGCTCCTCCTATCTAATTTTTGGCCATGAGGGTGTACATAGCCCTTGAAAATTCCTATTATCATTCTAGCATTTGTAAAGGGAACAATCCTACACCATACCATAATGACAATATCCACCATACCAGCAGGTCATTGGCATGGTAAAAAATGTATATTGCATGACATATTCTGTGATATATCAACTTGTGCCTATGCAAATGTTCCATACACATTGTACAAGCCAATATGTAGCAATATAGGCCTGCACCTACTTTATTATTTAAACAACATGTCCATCTTCCCTAATAGCATTGTTGACCAAACCTTTTGGAGCTATTGCCATTGAGATTTTCCCCTTCTGAAGATTTAGCCACAAAAAAAATGTGGAAACAACACCAAAACGTTTGGGTTTCAAATCTATACATTAAATCAAAAGTCTACATAATACCATCAAAACTATTATTTTTTGCCCACTTGATGCATAATAAGGAAATAGCCAAAACTTTACAAATTTCTAGTTTAGATATTTCATCACTTTTTTTATAACATGATAAATAATATAATATACGAAAATCTACAAGTAATTGAAAGTGTTTAAATATAAGAAAGCATTGGAATGGAGAAGGCATGCATACAAGCCTAATCATTTCAGTACGATCTGAAATAGAAAGAGTTAATTCTTCATTCCATTCTGGATTGACAGTCTTCTTTTGTACATTGGTCTTCAATTTCTGAACCATAAAAAGAATAAATGAGAAGAGTGGATATAATTACAAAAGCAATTTATAATATAAGATTGTAAGATCAAACATAATAACAATAATAACAAACAATTAGTTTTGCAGCAACAATATGAAAAATAAAATAAAATTTAAGTAGATTCTGCAATTCTTTTTCTTGACAACCAAATTGCAATTAGAAATATAGGGATTTCTTAACTACATATTGGTATCATTTAGCTCTTTTAGAAAATCATAAATGAATCTACATGAAAGTGCATACGGTGATCTTTCTTTCAGAGGAAAATGAACTATCTAACAAGAGAGTAGCAAGATAGGACAAAGAAACAAGAAGAAAGGACTCTCACAGAACAATGGAGTATTAACTAGAAATTTCAATGTCCTTTACAATGGCTAAGCAACTTCGCCAAGGTCGGTCCCAAGCCCAGGTAAAGGAAAAGAGTTGTGTTAGGTAGCTGATAGCCAGCGTAATACTCTGTCAGACCTCTTAAAACATGAATCTACTAAATCAAACTATGCGAAGGGCTAGGATGTCCTAATTTGAATGTTGACTTGGTCCTAAATAGAGCAGAATGAAGGAAGCAGATTCATGTAGCCGACCCCATGTAGTTGGGAAAAGCTTAGATGAGTGGAATTGAGTTGAGTTTACAATGGCTAAGCACCCCTATTTATAAATTTAGGACCCCTTGAACCTCTAACATTTGTTGCTTTGTGAATAAGAGAAAATGATATTCTCTATAATATGGCTCTTGATAAGCTCTTTGACTCATCTTGACATCATGTTTTCTAAATCTACCTAAACTTATTAATATCAACCTTATTTAATTAGATTTTCAAGATCATTTCTAATTCGTAACAGCCTTCTAAACCTAACTTAGGCCCAAACCCAATGTTTGAAACCTTTGTTTGTTTTGTAAGTCTTAGATAGGAATTGAGTCAAGCACATGTTGGCTAGTTCTATGATATGCATGATGGGAAAGAATCCGTGTACGAGCAAATACTAGCAGACCGTAATACGCAGCGGAATAATAAATAAAAATGCGCAAACCACACAATCACAGAAACACCAAGATTTACGTGGAAAATCCCTTCAAGATAAAGGAAAAAAAACCACGGACAAGCCAAAGAAGAAGATCCACTATAAAATAATAAATATCCAAGTCTCAAAGTCCCTTGCCAGAACTTGAGAAACAATCACAAGAGAATAATAGGGATATAAGGATTACATCACCGAAAAATACGATCTCCTACGTTACCTCCTTATTTTCTTCCCTTCTCTTCTTTCTTCTCTTGTTTTTCTTCTGCAGCACCTTCACGTGATTCCTGGAGTGGAAGTCCTCCCACGTAGTTAAGCACCAAGTAGCAGCCCTTCCTTCTCTTCCCCTAGCAATCCATGCTCCTAGAAAAAAGAAATACCTACTACATGCTTCTCCTCTTTTTTTTCAGACGGCTGCTCCTTAAAAAAGAGAAAACCAGAAAGAAGGCGGCTACTCCTTTTATAAAAGAGAAGAACAAACCCTAGTGAAAAAGGAGTAGCGCTCCCTTTTGCCCTAATGGGCTGAATAAGTGGGCCATGGGCCCAACAACCTCCCCCTTCAGCCCATAAGGGAGGCTGTCTCATGCTTCCTTAGTGTGAAATCATGCCGACCAGCTGTCGGCATATCTCTTGCCTTTCTTTTGATAAGGTCTTTGTCAACATGTCTGCCCCATTTTCATCTGTGTGAATTTTCTGAAGCTGTAACTGCTTCTCTTCAAACACATTTCGAATCCAGTGGTATCTCACATCTATATGCTTTGACTTGAAATGAAAAGTTGGATTCTTGCACAAATGGATGGCGCTCTGGCTGTCACAATGTACCACATAATTTTTCTGTTTCAATCCCAATTCATGTAAGAATTCTTTCATCCACAGCATCTCCTTACAGACCTCGGTAGCAGCAATATATTCTGCCTCTGTGGTAGAGAGAGCTACACACCTTTGCAATCTGGATTGCCATGACACAGCTCCCCCTGCAAAAGTAAGTATGAAACCTGATGTGGACTTCCTTGTATCAATATCTCTCGCCATATCTGCATCTGTGTAACCAATCAGCACAGCTGGACCACCCCCAAAGCTTAAACAAACTTTGAGCTTCCTCTGAGATATCTGAAGATCCACTTCACTGCTGCCCAATGCTCTTTCCCTGGATTTGTAAGAAATCTGCTAGCAACACCCACTGCATATGCGATGTCTGGCCTCGTACATACCATGCGTACATCAAACTTCCGACTGCTGAAGCGTAAGGAACCTTCTTCATTTTCTCCTTCTCCTCATCACTTGAAGGACTTTGCTCTGAGCACAACCTGAAGTGACCTGCAAGGGAGAACCAACTGGCTTTGCATTGATCATACTAACCTATCCAATACCTTCTCAATGTACTTTTCCTGTGACAACCATATTTTCTTGATTCTTCTATCACGGGAAATCTGCATACCCAGTATTTGCTTTGCTGGTCCCATATCCTTCATTTCAAATGAATTGCTTAGCTCCTTCTTCAACCTGTCAATCATAGACATATCTTTCCCAAGAATAAGCATGTCATCAACATAAAGTAGGAGTATGACAAAATCCTCACTAAACCATTTGATATACACACAATGATCTGAAGTCATTCTTTGTATCCATTTTCAGTCATAAATGAATCAAATTTCTTGTACCACTGTCTTGGAGCTTGCTTCAGCCCATATAAGCTTTTTTTCAATCTGCAGACAAGATTTTCTTTACCTTTGACTTTGAAGCCTTCTGCTTGCTCCATATAGATTTTCTCCTCCAAATCACCATGAAGAAAAGCTGTCTTCACATCTAACTGCTCAACCTCCAAGTCTAGACTAGCAGCAATACCTAGAGCAACACGAATTGAAGACATTTTAACAACAGGAGAAAAAATCTCTTCAAAGTCAATACCTTTCTTTTGACCAAAGCCTTTCACAACCAATCTGGCCTTGTACTTTGGTTGAGAACAATGTTGTTGAGTCTTTAACCTGAAAACCCACTTGTTCTTTAAAGCTTTCCTTCCTCTTGGTAGTTCCACTAAATCATATGTGTGGTTCTTCTGTAAGGCATCCATTTCTTCCAGCATACCTACTAACCACTCCTTTTTCTGCTCACTTTCAACTGCCTCCTGGTAACATTCTGGTTCACCTGCATCAGTAAGCATTATATATTCATCTGTAGAATACCTTTTGGAAGGTTGACGTTGTCTGATAGATCTTCTCAGCTGAGGCTCTGTAGGAGGTTGCTCCTGATCTCCTTCTGCTCAACATGTCCTACAGGTGAGTTAATACCTGCTCCTGCACTATTTTCTTGCATATCTCCCCTATCACCCTGATTTACTAGAGGAGTAACTGGATCACAGTCTGTTAATCCTCCTGCAGAAGACTTGACTGACACCTCCTTCTTGAAGTCTTGAAGGGTTTGATCTTCAAAAAATACCATATCTCTGCTTCTGAATACCTTCTGCTTTTCTGGATCCCAAAGTCTATAACCAAACTCATCATGTGAGTAATCAAGCAAAGCACATTCTTTTGTCTTACCATCCAGCTTGGACCTCGCAATGTCTGGAACATGTGCAAATGCACGACAACCAAACACTCTCAAGTGCTTATAAGAGACATCTTTTCCTGACCATACACGCTCTGCAACATCACCATCTAGAGCTGTACATGGTGACAAGTTTATTACATCAACCGCTGTCTTCAATGCCTTATCCCAAAATCTTTTAGGTAACTTGAACTGTGAAAGCATACATCTGATCTTTTCCATGATGGTGCGGTTCATTTCTCTGCAATTGCATTATGCTGAGGAGTACCAGGAACTGTCATCTCATGTTGAATGCCATATGATCTGCAATAATTATCAAATAACCCTGTGTACTCACCACCATTATCTGACCTTATACATTTCAGTTTCTTTCCTGTCTCTCTTTCAACTCTGGCATGAAACTCTTTGAAGACATTAATAACCTGATCTTTAGTCTTCAAACCATAGACCCAAACTTTTCTGAAAAAATCATCTATAAAAGTGACAAAATAAAGTGCACCACTGATGCCTAGAACATTAACTGATCCACTAGGAGTTTTTGTCCTCAGAGGACCACAAACATCTGTATATACGATCCAAAACATGCATTTTTCTAGATAAAGCAGGACTAGCAAAAGAAACTCTATGTTGCTTGCCAACCAAACAATCAACACATGGGTTTAGATGTACACCTTTGAAGTCTGGTAGAACTTCTTTCTTGGAAAGAACTTGCAGCCCCTTCTCACTCATGTGTCCCAATCGTTTATGCCACAACTCCATGCTGAAGTCGTTCTCTATAACATTCAACTGTTCACCGTAAGCTTTAGCCTGCAACCTGTATAAAGTGACATTTTTCCACTGGCTACAACAAGTGAACCTTTACTGAGCTTCCATTGCCCTTTATGAAATCTGCTATCAAAATCTTCATCATCAAGTCTTCCAACTGAGATTAAATTTAGCCTCAAGTCAGCTACATGCCTTACATCCTTGAGCACCAACTTACAGCCAAGACTGGTCTTCATGTGGATGTCACCCATGCCAATGATGTCTGTTGTGCCTTGATTTCCCATCTTGACAACACCAAAATTTCAGTCTTATATGTAGAAAAAACTCCCTCCGTGGTGTAGCATGATAAGAAGCACCTGTGTCAATCACCCACTCATGATTCTGACACTCACATGAGAAGATACCATCAGAAGTAGACAAAATCAAATAATCATCACTCTGCACGGTAGCTGTGATATTCTTCTTTGACTCTGTATCCTCCACTTCTTTTCCCTTTTTCTTACTCTTCTTAGGCTTCTTACACTGATTCTTGTAGTGCCCTTTCTCACCACAGTTATAGCAAGTAATATCTTTTCTTGACCTTGATTTGCTTCTACCCTTGTATGAATTGTCTCTATTTCTAGACTTTGACCGTCCTCTATTCTCTGAGACAAGTGCCTGTGAATCAATCTGAGAAGTTGCTGAATTTTTTCTTTTTAACTCCTCATTCAACAAACTGCCTGTTACTTGACTCATGGTGATAACACCGTCTGGTACAGAATTACTGAGGGAAACTACCAATGTCTCCCAACTTTCTAGCAATGAACTGAGAAGTAACAATGCCTGCAACTCATCATCAAGAGACATTTTCATAGAGGATAACTGGTTATTAATACTCTGCATTTCATTCAAATGCTCAGCAATAGAAGCACCCTCTTTATATTTCAGATTCACTAGTTTTCTGATCAAGAAAGCCTTGTTGCCAGCTGTTTTTCTCTCATATAGACTTTCTAACTTTTTCCAAAGAGAGTTTGCAGAAGTCTCAGTGGAAACATGGTGAAAGACACTATCATCCAACCATTGCCGAATAAAACCGACTGCCTTCCGATCTAACATGATCCAAGCATCGTCTGTCACTGTAGCGGGCTTTGCTTTGACCCATTCTAAAGGTCCATATAGATCCTTGCAATATAAGAGGTCCTCCATCCTTGGTTTCCATATCATCCAATTGTTTCCGTTCAGACTGATCATGCGGAAACATTACCGACCTCCATGCTCGCACACAAAAAAAAAATTCACAGGCTCTGATACCAGTTGATGGGAAAGAATCCGTGTACGAGCAAATACTAGCAGACCGTAATACGCAGCGGAATAATAAATAAAAATGCGCAAACCACACAATCACAGAAACACCAAGATTTACGTGGAAAATCCCTTCAAGATAAAGGGAAAAAAACCACGGGCAAGCCAGAGAAGAAGATCCACTATAAAATAATAAATATCCAAGTCTCAAAGTCCCTTGCCAGAACTTAAGAAACAATCACAAGAGAATAATAGGGATATAAGGATTACATCACCGAAAAATACGATCTCCTGCGTTACCTCCTTATTTTCTTCCCTTCTCTTCTTCTTCTTCTCTTGTTTTCTTCTGCAGCACCTTCACGTGATTCCTGGAGTGGAAGTCCTCCCACGTAGTTAAGCACCAAGCAGCAGCCCTTCCTTCTCTTCCCCTAGCAATCCATGCTCCTAGAAAAAAGAAATACCTGCTACATACTTCTCCTCTTTTTTTTTCAGACGGCTGCTCCTTAAAAAAGAGAAAAACCCAAAAAAGGAAGGCGGCTACTCCTTTTATAAAAGAGAGAGAACAAACCCTAGTAGAAAAAAGGAGTAGCGCTCCCTTTTGCCCTAATGGGCTGAATAAGTGGGGCCATGGGCCCAACAATGCATCACATGAGAAAGTAGAATTTGTGTGTACTAGCATGAAGAAATGCTACTTCCAAATCAGTGATTTGCTAACCTCCCATTGAGATCAAAGTTTAAATAGGATAACATCCTTAACTAAATGTTTAACTTGTCCGAGATGTAAACCCTTAAGCACATCCAACCAACAAAGAATGGGCATTAACGTTGATTGATAGAACCAATCTGAGCAGATCCAATAGGTCACTGATAGAGCCAACTTGAGCACATCCAATCAGTCACCTATAAAACCAACCTGAGCATATCCATCACCTACAAAGCCAACCTAAGCAGATCCAACAGGTTTACAAAGCCAACTTGAGTATATCCAGCAAGCCACTTATAAAGCCAACACGAGCACATCCAACTGATCGTCTACAAAGCCTATTTGAGTAGACCCAATAAGTTACCAATAGAGCTGAGCTGAGTAGATCCAATAGGTCACTGACGACCTAAGCAAATTTGGCTAAATGCCTACAAAGCCCATTAGAGCGAAATCGATCTCTTGGGAGCTAAAGAGTTAAAACTGATGATCCAAAGTCAGCTAAGCTAAAGACTAAAGGTTGACAATTCGAAATTTGCCTCTTAAGATTGATACAAGCTAAGGCTTTGAGTTGCCCAAAAAAAAACAAAGAGAAGACGACTGGGGAGAAGTTGGTCACTCAAAGCTGATTCCCTGAAGGCCTAGGCTCGACAAAGGAGTGATGACGTTCAACCTGATCACTTAACCAAACAACCACTAACTATACCGAAATAACTTGGATTAGCTTCATGTTCAACTAACATTCCTCATTTTGATCATCTGAAGGACAAGTTTGTTGAAGGCCATGAAAAGCATCTCAAGAACTAGACCAGTCCAAAATTGATAAGAGTAGTTAAGAGGTACCCATAAGGTGTGAAAGTCCGGCCCGAGAGACTTGCTTTCAAGAGTGGTCTGAAATTGATCAGAGCTAGTTAAGAGGTGCTCATAAGGCATGAGAGTTTGACCTGAGAGACTTGCTTCCAAGAGTGACTTCCAATCACTCTGAAGGCTGACTTCAATTGTCAAAGCTCTCCCAAGTCTTAGGTTTCAACTCAAGAGGCTTGTTTAGATGATCTTCAATTGCTCTCAAGGTTGATTGATTGGTAAAACTTTCCCAAGTCCAGGTTCCAACTTGAAAGACTTGCATCTAAGAGTGATCATCAAACATTCTCAAGGGCAACTTCAATTGGCAAAGCTTTTCCAAGTCCTTGGTTCGACCTAAGAGACTTGCATTCAAGAGTGACCTTCAAATATTCTTAAAGCCAACCTCGATCAATAGAGCTCTTTTGAGTTTCAAGCCTGGACCTGAAAGATTAGGAAGATTATAGGATGTTGGAAACCATTGCACTAAAGAGCAATGACCTGTCAGCAACGATCAGAAGCCTTTGAGCAAATTGAAAGCTCAAAGACCACATGTTGTCTGACCAATCTATACCAGAAGACCTCAGGTCCACTCATAGCCAAGCAAAATTGGCTGAAACTGAGTACCAAACAAAGAAAAAAATATAAGATTTTGAAATCAGACGTCTTTAGGGCAAAGATCTTTAGATCAACTAGTCATCAAACAGTGCCTTCTTCCTTAAACCAGACCAAAGGTGCTCTAAGGAAGAGAATCATTGGAAGGCAGTCCAACTCAAACGCCACATAGCACCCAACCACGAATCAAGCCCAATGGTGGTGCACTACATAGTTGGCATTTTATAGCACAGCTAATCTTGAGTTGGCACACCATAGCAACCCGCCTTAAAGTAAGATCGGTGATAATGCACCAACACTTTGAGATCGGCTAAAAGCTTCAGACTGACCAATGCTCATGAAGTTGTTGAGCTCGATCTAAGTTGACTGATCTGCACCCGATATAAACAAATTGTTGCAGTCAAATAAAAGAAACCCATAATAAGCTAATCACAATCCAATTGATCTACTTTCATGAGTTGAGCACAAACTTAAGCTCAATCTTCAAAAATAGAAGGCAAGTGACATGGCATGCGTTGAGCTAGTTTAACTGACAGTGATACATGGCGAGACTAGAAGATAGCATGATGAGATCGAACAGATCGCTACACCTACGCTCAAAGAAGGAAGTCCTAATTAGAAAAGATTTTCACCAAAGCTGTCGATCAATCTGAAATAAGCCCTGCCAAAGGCGCTAACCAATTTGAGAATGATTACATCATCCTATTTGGAAGAAATTTTATAGCCTTGTTCAAGGACTCTACCAAAGGCATCAACCTATTTGGAGACTTAGCTTATCTGAGCTATCCATCAATGAGTAGTTCAATCCAAGAAAAATCCTTACAAATGCCTAAAAGCATCCCTAAATCTCCAAGTACGCAAACTTTGAGTTCTAAGCTTAAGCTCAAAAGCCCTAAAGAGCTAACTGAAGTATTTCTAGATTTTTCTTTTTCCACTTTCTGTGCTGACTTAAACATTAAAGGGTCCTAAGAGAAAATTTTCAGGCCTCTTTTACCTTTTCTCCTTTTATCTCCTGCAGGAACACACATAAATTAGCTAAAGAACGTTCTATTGTCCGAGCTATGACTTCTTTCCTCGGTTAGCTTATGAAGACCAATTCCAGACGTCAACATTTATGATAGTCAATTGAACAACCACAAGTCCTCTCTCTCTCTCTCTCTCTCTCTCTCTCTCTCTCTCTACATTGAAAACTGTAATGCTAGCATCAAGGAAAGCTCTTGCATGGGGTGTAAATTAAGGAGGCCAATAAAAGTAGGCTCCCCTTCCCCCTCTTTTTTTGCTGGATACAATCAACAGAGTAGCAAATGAATAGAAAAATCAGATTGGATACCAAAATTTCACCATGACAGCAGAAGACAATAAAAAAAAGCAAAAAAACCAGAATTCTTGGTGGAAGAATCCCTTCCCTTTATTCCCTCACTTCACTTCAACACAGGTGAAAACAGTCCCCCCCCTCCTAGCTGACAAATTTCCAACAAAACAGTTCCCCGAACAAACCCCCCCACCCCACACACAAGAAAAGTAAAACCTTCAATCTTGCAGGAGAAGATTATAACACTCGATTCTTAGAATTCTTGGCCGAAGAATCCATACGCTTTATTCCCTCCCCTCACTTCAATAACCGGTGAAAACAGTCCCCCAACACCGGTCCTACCGGACATATTTTATTGGATCATATCCATCTTCCATCCGCGATCCAAACAAAAAGAAAACGGCAAAAAAAAAAAAAAAAAAAATTACGGAGATTAGAGGGAAGGGACCTGTTGGCCCATACTAAGGACGACGTAGGAGTCACTGCCACCGGTGTCGCGGTAGGCGAGGTCTACCCCTCTCACCACCCGCACTCGGATCAGGCCTAGAATATGTTCCATGTCTCCTCTCTCTCTCTCTCTCTCTCTCGCTGCTGAAAAGGAAGAGAACGAGGAAAGGATGGACCTAGCAAAAAGCGATGGAAGCCGAAGTTGCTAGATTTTTCCCTTCTCATTTGCTTTCCACGTAGCTACCTTTGTCGGCGCAACCCAGAATTCACGAGCTTGACTTGAGCTGACTTGCTTATCGGACCCGGCCAAGAACTACTTCCAAATTGGAACAGTCAATGGATTACAGCGAGGATGTCAGCGGACCGGGCCGACCGTATGGATTTCTACAACCATCCGCTCTTGGGCGTTGTTGGGCCGTGCGGGCCGCCCTATATTTTGACGTTCTGTTTCGGTCCGCTGCCAGGTGGGAACCAGCCCAAGGATTGAACTTTGAGTTGTATCAAAGGAAAAATCTTTGTACACTGTTTCAATGCAGCATGATCTGCACTGAACGTGATCATCCACCTGCATGTAGACCTATGCCGTAGGGTTTGCTCATAAATCCTGCATTATCAATGGATAAATTTATACGAGCGAATCATTACGTTCAGTGCATGCTACGTCGAAGAGATGTACAAAAGTCTTTTTCTTGTATTGAAATGTTAAGAGACAGAGTGGTATGCAGTTTTTATTTTATATTAGAGAAAATGAGCTGTGCTGGCCACATCCGTTGTCTTAAAATAAAAATAAAATAAAATAAAAAATCTATAGAGTGTTCTACCGAAATCTCTCAAAATTAACTTCAAAATATCATTAGCTATTATATAATATTAGAATTTCAAGAATTTTAAGTTCCTCGATTAACGCACAATTATTTTATGTATAATTGAGAGTAATGATAAGGAATCTAAAAGTTATAGTTCCTCTAATAAAATATATATGCCTTTGATTATTTTAAATTATATCCTTCAATTACCTTGTAGTGCTGTGGAGATCGATGGAACCATGATTAGGCTTCTGAACAAGAGCGTGCTGATGAATGACGACTATTGTCGGCATGCCCTTATTGAATTCATGCAAGACAAGATTTGCCTAAGGTGTGCTTGGTCATGAAACATATATCAAAAATAAACCAGGGAATCCCAAGTTCATTTTTCATGCTTTCCAAGTAAGTGTAGCGCAATTAATTACGAGGTTTTGATACGGTTCATTATATTATCTTCCAATAGTTTGAAGAAATGATATCAGTCGCTAGCTGACAATGGATGTCATGCGAAATTTATGGGCAACCGGCTGGAAACCGATTGACCTTTTTTAATTGTATATTCCTCTCCATTTCGTTGAAAGGACGATGCCAGTGATGGTGGCGTTGGATTACCGGTGCGGTGACGGTGATGTTGTGGGTGTGTTCCAGAGAGAGAGAGAAGGGGAAGAGGAGGTGACCACCGAGATGGTCGCAGTATGATGAGATAAGGAGGGAGAAAGAAAAGCGAGGGGGTGAGGCTGCAACCAAGCATGATGGTTCTTCTAAGTTCTAACCATCATGCTTGGTTAATCGGCTAACCATTTGAACCATCTTCTTAATTTGGGACGAGCAACTTGGGTTTACAAAATAAGACATAATTTGAGTGGATGGATCGGTTGGATGCGTACACTATGCACTACGTGCAGTGCTTTCTTCTTTTATTTTTTTTACTAGGGAGGAGCGAAGGAAGGGTCCCCCTTCTCTCACGCGCGCACGCGCGTTCTCAAATGGGCAAGGCTCATAGTCATGGAAATTTATTAGCATCATAAGGTTGTGCCAGAGGAAGAAGGGTACGAATTTAGGTCATTCGCACCTAATAAATTCTAACCAGCTTTAGTGATTGAAAAGGCCATTGGCCTTGTAATAAATCAAATATTATCGGGAAATCACATCTTTGTTAGATTAAAATATCTCAAGATTCTTCTTCGTCGTCGTCCTCCACCACCCCACACAACACAAGCCAGCAGGTCGATGTGGGAGATATGATCGCTCGCACGCAGGATAGACAAAGGCCCTGTTTCCAACGCCAGATCCTAAAATTTACATAGGGATACGCGTATAGATTCTCCTTGGTGCTCCACCGTCGATTAATTAATTGTGTCCGCTAATGTGGTTTTGACTGCATTATTCTTGGTTTGACCTTAAAACGGAGAGCACAGCGTGGAGCAAGGGTACTTGGATGGTTGGGGTCCCAATGTCAGTCAAATGGTCCAGGTTTGGACGAAGTACTGCTCCGCAACCAATACGGTGAGCCGGCACGCAGTGATCTTCTACGTGTCAAGCAAGGAGGATGCTCTGCCAATCTACGGCTGGTGCCAGCACACCACTGATTCCCTCCCGAGGCAGTGGGCAGGAACAAATCAGGTCCGAGACTTTTTATATATATATAAGAAGGCTACTGGAAAAGATGAATCACTGAGACACTGACTTCCATGAACGGCTCCTAAATGACAGTAAAGTCCCTATTTGGACAAAATGCACAGATGCTGCCCCCCTCCTTTTTCTCTCTCTAAATCACCATTTCCCATCACCCCAGGCACACCCTTTCACTGAAACGGGGTGCACGGGTGGGTGTTCGAGGGCTGGTGCATCAAACATTTTGATCTCTTTATCTCTCTCTCTCACGCACAAACGCGCTGGTGTGTCAGAAGGGTAGGATGAAAAGCCAATGGTCGCTGCGAGGGCGGGGGGCGGTAATAATCACATTGACTCCCGTCTGTGGTTAGATGGGCGGGAGAGGGTTAGGAGACGGGAGGGGTTAGGTAGTGTTTGGCTCTCCATAAGTTACCCTTAAATAAAGTGTGCATGATAATTTATTTAAAAAATAATTAAAAAATAAATATTTTTTTAAATTATAATTTTATCATCAAATAATATTAATTATTTCTAAATTCTTTAAATAGTATTTGATTCATAAAAAGTTATTTCTAAATAAATGTACAGTATAGCATTTATCCAGAAAATAGCTTAAAATAATTTTTTTTTTAAATAACGGCTTTATCATCAAGGGATAACTTTAATTATTTCTGAGGTTCCAAGAGAATAAGTTCAGAAGATAATCCATGGTTAAACATAGATTATTTTCTTTGGTTAAACTTTTTTAGTATTATCTCCTTAGATAGTGTTTGATTCTCAAAATGCTATCCTTGGATAAATGTATAGGATAGATTTTATACAAGGAATAGCTGAGGAAATAATTATTTTTTTAAAATAACAATTTTACCCTCAAAGGATAACTCAAGCTATTTCTGAATTCCTTAGGATGTGTTTGATTTGATGGATAAGAGGGGATATCCCCTAGATATTCCTCCTTATCCCCAAATGCTATAGCTACAGGTGATAGTGCTGAAAAAGTTTAACTAGAGGAGATAACCCATGGTTAAACATGGGTTATCCCCTGAACTTATTCCCTAGGGAACCCAGGAATAACTAAAGTTATCCCTTGATGGCAGAGTGATAGTTTTAAAAATGTACTTATCCCCTCAGCTATCCTCTGGATAAATGCTATCATGTACATTTATCCAGGGATAGCTAAAAAGCTATCAAATACAGCCTTAGGAAATAAGTTTAGGAATAACCCATGATTAAACATAGGTTATTTTCTCTTATTAATCTTTTTCAAACTTATGCTTTTTAGTTATAGTTTTTAAAAATAAAAAGGGATATCGAGGGATATTTTTCTTATTTTCTATTTCAAATACAGTCTTACTTATAGCTTTTAAAAATAAAAAGAAATATTCAAAGAAATTTTTTTTTATTCTTTATATTAAATATAGCCTAGAGAATAAGTTTAAAGAATAATTTATGTTTAATTATAAATTATTTTTTTAATTAAATTTTTTTAAAAATATTTTTTTTTCTAGTTATAGCAATAGAGGAAGGCTCGGCGGAGACCTTTGGAGGAGGATGGGCAGTGGTGGAGGGGACTGGATTGGGTTGGAATTGATTAGAATGGGCGAGCTGGGTGCGGGCCCACTGGGGTGCTCGGTCCGGACACGGCCGTGCCAGGGTTGGCAGAGGGCGTGGCGGTCAATGCGGAGGGGAGAAGATTTAATTTGGGCGGACGATGTCGCGGAGCTGGGGCGCAGAGCCCCGCAATTCGTGCGCTAACTCGACCCTCTTCTACCCTCCCATGACCCTCCGTGTTTTTTTTATCTCACTTTTTTTTTTTTTGTTATTAAAAGTTAGAAAATTACTGCTCTGCACCCTCGCTGCGGTTTTCTTTTCCTTCTTTATGCCTAACGAGGCACCGCCCCACCGCTAGGGCACGTGCGCACGTGAGCCAGTCTTCTCCCAAGCCTATTATTTACTTTATTTTTCTAACTCCCCCCGGTCAGAATTACTGAAATACCCCCCACGTCGTCCGATTATTTCCCCAGCTCGGCCTTAGGTTCTCTTGTAGTTGTAGGTAAAGGAAGCACGGCGATCGGTGAGTCAGGACCACTTAGCCCACAGGGGAGGAAAAGAAAGGAGCTATCCACCACCAGATAGCATTTTTATTATTATTATTATTATTGTCTGAAAGTAATAGCCGGAGATCAAACTGCTCTAAATTCTTCACCAAAAAAACCCTCACTGTCTTCTTAACTCAGCCTGCTGCTTTTTCCTTACCTTCTCTCCGTCAGGCCAGGCAGAGAGATCGAAAAGCTGAGGCTGTAGCCGGATGTGAACCATTCCAGCGAAGGAAGGAAGGAAGGAAGGGAGTGGGAATAATAGATAGATAGACGCCAGAGAAAGAGAGAGACGGGAGAAGGGTCAAGGGGCCCGTCTATTCTCTTTTTCACCTGCTGCTGCTTGTAACGTGGGAGTGGTTTGATTTACTGTGGAAGCAATAGATAAATCAAAAGAGCCGGCTCCGTAGGGGGAAAAGGAAGCACGCCGAGACTGGAGAGAGAGAGAGAGAGAGTTAGAATTGGAGTTAGAGAGACAAGATGGTGGGCTCGGGCGCAGGAGGAGATGGTAGTAGGAGCAAAGAGGCGGTCGGGATGATGGCGCTGCACGAGGCCCTCAGAAACGTCTGCCTCAGCTCGGATTGGACTTACTCCGTCTTCTGGACCATCCGTCCGCGACCGTACACCCTCCTCTCTCGCTACCTCTTCTAGTCTGAACTTCTTACCATTAATTTCCTTTCCTCTTCTAAAGCCGGTCTTTGATGTCGTATTCACGTTTTTTTTTTTTTTTTCTTCTTCTTCTTCTTCTTCTGTAGGCGGTGTAGAGGAGGGAACGGCTGCAAGGTGGGAGACGACAATGGCAGCTTGTGAGTTATTTTCTAGCTGTGTCTATAACTCTTCTTTGGCTTGAATAATTAGATTGAAAGATGGTGGAATTTTTGGTGGAGAGGGGGTTTAATTAATTGGTTTGTTTATTCTGGTGGTTATAGGATGTTGATGTGGGAGGATGGGTTCTGCCGGTCCAGGTGGCGGAGTGCTTGGAGGAGATCGACGGTGAGGATCCGGTCAGGAAGGCCTTCAGCAAGATGTCCATTCAGCTGTATAATTATGGAGAAGGGTGGGTACTGGGTAGGTGTTGTTTAAGTTTTATTTGAGGAGGAAAACAAATTAATACTACTAATGTTACAAATATTTCATTTTTTGACTTCGCCCTTCTTGGTTCCTTTTAGACTCTTTATTTATTTGCTTGACTACAAATTGTTCATGTCTCAGAAAACTCTTTTGGATTGAGCGATTACCGAGTGGCTACCATTAGTTTGTAGTTATTGTAGTGGAAAAGATATAGGGCTAGAAATCGGACAAGGTGTTGGTTGTTTCAGTTTTCCTTTTTTTTTTTTTTTCCGCCCTTTTTTTAACACCGCCTTTGCTTATTAATTATCAACTTATTGATTCTGAATGAATGAACGATCGACTGATTGGGAGCAGATTGATGGGCAAGGTGGCCTCTGATAAGTGTCACAAATGGGTCTTCAAGGAACCTTCTGAATGCGAACCCAACATCTCCAACTACTGGCAGAGCTCTTTTGATGCTGTATGTGCTGTTTCTTTCGCTTTTCTTTTTTAATACCCACCCCAGAGAGTAAGAGAGAGAGAGAGAGAGTGGTGTTTCTGAGCACACCTGCAGTCATTGCAGCACGGATCTGTACCAAGAGAGAGAGGGAATTTGATGCCTTACAACCTTCTTACCTTTTTCCCTTAAACCATCGTCATAGTACTTATGAGTCGCAATATTAATAATGACCGCAGATGCACAGCTGCTAAAACTTTATTCCTGAATTTTTTTTCCCTTTATATACTTTCTGTGTAACTGCAGCTTCCTCCTGAGTGGACTGATCAATTTGCATCTGGAATTCAGGCAAATCTCATTCTCCTTTCTCCAATGTTTTCTCTCCTCTTCCGATATATGTCTTAATTTCTCTAATTACTCGAGTTGATTCCTTCTTTAAAAAAAAAAGCTTTCTGCTGTCCTTTCGAACAGACTATAGCAGTGATTCAAGCTGGCCATGGGCTTCTACAGCTGGGTTCTTGTAAGATTGTGAGTCCGCTGTTTCTGCTTTGTTTTGTCTTCTATGGAAGGATTCAATTCTGACGTGTTACAAAAAGATCATGACCATCTTAATTACCATGGCTATCTCTGCTCGAATTTGCATCCATGGCTGCAGATACCCGAGGACTTGCATTTTGTGCTGAGGATGAGACACATGTTTGAATCACTGGGGTACCAGTCTGGCTTCTTCCTCTCTCAGCTATTCTCTTCTTCCAGGAATATTAGCTCGCCTTCATCATCATCCGCCCCACTCAAACAAGCTCCGGCTCGGCCCCCCCCGCCTCCACTCTTTAACTGGAGCCACCCGCCGCTCCCCTCCACCTCTCCGATCGCTCCCCGATGTTCCACCCTTCAGCTAGGATTGGATTTCCAAGCAGCAAGATGACACTACGCATGAGCTCTTCCTCCTCCCTCACTCCTCGGAGGCTCCCCCGATGGACGTCGACATGATCGCCGACCACGACTCCGACCTGAAATGGCCTAATGGGCTATCTTTCTTCACTGCTCTCACGGGAAGGGCCGACGAAGCGAAGCTTCTCTTTGGCGCTGAGGCACTGGGGAACAAGCTTATGATGACCGGGAAAAATCTAATTACTGCCGCTTCTCCTATGAACATTAATGCCGATGAGGCGAAGGCCGGTGCTGCTGAAGCTTCCGACTTACAGAACTATGGAAACAGAGGTGATGATCAAACCAGTGCCGCGCTCGGTGCTAGCAGCTCCGACGACTACTTGAGCTTGGAAAGCCACTCCA
Source organism: Calamus simplicifolius (assembly GCA_900491605.1). Lineage (NCBI taxonomy): Eukaryota > Viridiplantae > Streptophyta > Magnoliopsida > Arecales > Arecaceae > Calamus > Calamus simplicifolius. The sequence continues at coordinate 107,206 of UESW01003872.1, read as the reverse complement.
ACAAAGCAAGGAAAACGGAGAACAACAAACTATTCAAGAGGAGCTTCACATTGCCTGCAAGAATGACTTCGTCGCCTTCTTTGGATCATCACCATGCAACGCCGACGACACCTCAGCCATGGAGTACGGCCGGAGCTCCGAGGCAGGGATTAATTACTCGGACATCATGGAGACCTTCTTGGATTAATCCGCGCGAGAAGAGAAGAAGCTGTAAGCGTACGTAGGAATTGAAGAGGGTGTAATTAACCTAGGGACGGACGATCGAACTTTTCAGATGTAGTCAGCTTTGATTCCTTCTTCGATCTCCTACTTAATTTCGATCTGTTCTTAAAATCTCATGCCTCTTGTTTTCGACCGTTACTTGGGGGTTAAATCTCTCTAATATGGCATGCAGATTGGTTTCTTTTTTTTTTTTTTTTTTGCAGTAGTTTGTATACCACCTTTGGAATAATATTATATTAGCTGGAATCTATTAATGTTTGGAGCGCACATCATGTAACACTGTGAGAGAGAACCGAGTGGTGACGTGCCACGTCCGTATAGACAAGACATTTGGAATCGCATGATTTGGAATCCAACCAAGCAAATTTCCTTTTGGCGTCTTAAGGATGTCGGAAGGACCAGTAAATATTTTTTTCAAGCCAAAATATATTTTTCCTCCTCAAACTTTAATCTTTAAAATCCACTGCGAACGTTAAACTTCCGGTCTTTCAATTGAAAGTAAACATATAGCTTATACTCTCATATTTTTAAGAATATTACATTTTGTATGTCCCATTATATAAAATCAATTGAAATTGATGGGGTGATTGGTATGTCAACACGCGCGATGCAACATATCTAAAGCCAATGGTAGCTCAAGCGAGAGCCTAGCTCGCACTAAAGTAATAAGTCAGCTGTTTTACGAATTTCAAAAATATCTTATGTAATAGAATATCAAGAATATAATATTTTTAAATATAAAAAAATAAAAAAATTTAAATATATTTCGAATAAAAGTTTAAAGCTTAAAAATATATTTTGGCTTTTTTTGGTAAGTAATAGCCATATGATATTTATAAAATGAAAAAAATGTAAATCAGAACTATCTAATAATTTTTGGTGCCTTACAAAAGAAGCTCCATGAGCTTCTTGCCACCCACGAGAGATTTGATTTTTCAAACTTCAACGTCAAGCGAGCAATCTTGATACTGACAAGGCTCTTTCAAAATTTTTAAAGCCTCTTTAGCCGTGCCAAGGGTATTAAAAAGCTTTTTATTTCCGTAAAACCGTACCTCTCTCTTCTTCAACCAAAAAGAAGTTTAAGTATTATTATATATATTAAAAATAATATGATAGGATCAGGCTTACATTAGGTATAAGAAAATAATAGTTTATATTCAATCAAAATTTATGCATCACATAAATTTATTATTTGATTCAATATGATATTTTATGATTAATTATTTTTTACTTATACAATAACATGTTGGTAAAAATATGACTTAAATAAATAAAAATAGGAAGACTAACTCTTGACTCTTTTAAGATAAAATTAAAGCACAACTTAACTCTTAAGAGAATTTCTGGCAATACCATTGTTGATAAGTACTTTTGGATGAGATGCGGACAACTACTCCTTTTATAGCATGCATATGGGTGTTATCTCCTATCTAGTTAGTCATAGTTAGTCATTGTAAGATAAAATAAGAAAATTATCAAAGTTCTATCCTATTGGAGATCTTTGCCAAAACTAGATTAGAACCAAAAATTTTGGTAGTAAGCAACATCCAAATGGGTCGTCAGCAAATCAAATCAAATCTGACAACAGGAATATCTTGATTCCAAGCTGGGCCATGCGAATAAGATGTAGTTTAGTGTGTAGGTTCCCGCCAACTAGCGGATGTGAAAGGGCGTGAGATGTGTCCTGGCTTGCAGATCGGCTCTCTTTAGGGCAGTCGCGTATTTTTGGGAACTCGTATAAGATGTTGGTTTGGTCGATGCAACAAAATATAAAACTTGTGTAGTATTTTTTATGAATGAGCAAAGTTACTGCAATCTTCAACATTACAATGAATATTGACAGTCTTTCTTTTTCGTTCTCTTTTGATGAGAGGACTGCTCTTGATTCAAAGACATCAAAGAATTCAGTGTTTCATGGACTTTTTCATTTTCCTAATGAGCTCCATATAATACTCACAGCAGCTCCTCCGAAAATTCTGGATGATTTCCCTCGAGCGAAATGTTGAATATTTTCAAAATAAAGTGAAAATATAAACAAAATAAAAGTGTTCATCCGTTGACATGGGTCCATTAGCAACATATGAGAATGGTTGCTGATATGGCTGATCCAACGCCGTCAAATAAACAACAACGATAACGGCGACTGACGGAGGCTCTCTCACAACTCCCGAGACCCCTCTCGGTCTCGGGCCCAATGAACAGTGTCATAACCCCCAAGACCCTCTCTTGGTCTCGGGTCGCATGAACAGTGCCACAACCCCCGAGACCCCTCTCGATCTCGGGCCCAATGAATAGTATCTCAACCCCTAAGACCCCCTCTCGGTCTCGGGCCACATGAACAGTATCACAACCCTCGAGACCCCCTCTCAGTCTTGGGCCACATAAACAGTATCACAACCCCGAGACCCCCTCGCTCTCGGGTCACATGAACAGTGCCACAACCCCGAGACCCCCTCTCGGTCTCGGGCCCAATGAACAGTATCTCAACCCCCGAGACCCCCTCTCGGTCTCGGGCCACATAAACAGTGTCACAACCCCCGAGACCTCCTCTCGGTCTTGGGCCACATAAACAGTGTCACAACCCCCGAGATCCCCTCTCGGTCTCGGGCCACATGAATAGTACTTCGACCCCCGGCGCACGATTCGGCCTGCTCTGGGCCACCTGGCATGCCCACATGATCCGCCGCACATCTGTAGCAGGGTGTGACCATGCCTCATAACGGCGTATGATCCGTTGTATGTCTGTAACTGTGCGTGACCATACCCCATTGCAACGTACGGTCACCACCTGCCCGCTACCGTGCGCGGTTATATCCAGCAGTGGCGCGCACCATATATAGCCCAGATGCAAGACACCTATGAAGCCGTGCTGACCAATGATGCGGGACACCTCCGGCATGTACGCGATAGTACGATCAGTCACTGTCAGCCTCATCTTTTGTCCGTTATTGAACGGGGCACCTTGAAATCAACAATGAATGAAAGGGAGTATCTTCGAACAGTATAAAAGCATACGCTCACACTGTAAATAGGGATACTTGAACTCTGATTTTTCTAGCTCTTTTCCACTAGTTAAGCCCTAACTATTTAGTTCCTTCGGCTAGACAGTTCTCATTTGTTCCCAAGTGACTGACTTGAGTGTCGGAGGGTCCCCACCGGAGCATCCGGTCTCCGGGGATTTTCTCGCAGGAGTTCAGCGAGGAGGACGTCCGTTTCCCCAGCGCTTGAAGGAAGTGACTTGGCATCATCAGATTGGCGCGCCAGGTAGGGGGGAGAAAGAGACAGACACCGAACCAGCGATCTGCAACTCCTCTCTCTCCAAGCTCTTGAGTCATGGTGACAACCAGTGCGAAAGGGGGCTCTGTCAGTTGCGCTGGGGGCAGTGCCAAGGAGCTGATCCACTGGCGGTCGCCCCCTCAGCTCCCCCAGCAGGCATCCCGGCACCGTCGCATTCTCAGGAGGCTGGACCTTCCGCTCCTCTGGTCGACGTCCCTGCGCCTCCTCCCCATCAGCTCAGGAAGATCGGTTCACCGCCCTAGCCACGCAAGTCCAATCCTTGGCGGCGGTGGTCCAAGGCCTGCAGTATCAGCAGGCGGCCCTGCGGCAGCCAGAGCCATTTCCATCGGCTCAGGGCATGGTGCAACCCAGCCAGCATTCTTTCCAAAGGAGGTCGTCGGTACCGGAAGCTCGCCACCGTCATGCTTCGCCCAAGCCTTGTCGCTGGGAGGCCTCTAAGAGACCCCGATCACCTTCTCGCCACGCCAGTGTTTCTCCCAGGCGACGACATGGAGGGAGGCGGAGCGCCCTCGCAGACATCGCCGTCACTTCCCCTCGTCTTCAGAATCCTTAGGGGAAGGTTCTTTTAATGGCGGATAGCCCATCGAGCAAAGCATCGACTCAATGAGTACAACCAGCGGTTGGAGGAACTCAGCCGCCGGATCACCCACCTGCCTGAGACGGATTATGACAGCCGGCCTCCGCTGTCCCACCGTATCATGGAAGAGCCCATCTCCACCTGGTTCCGCCTCCCCCAACTGGATCCGTATGATGGGACTACAGATCCCCTGGACCACCTAGAAAGCTACAAGGTACTCATGCAGGTCCAGGGGGCCACCGATTCGCTCATGTGCATCGCCTTCCCTGCCACCCTGAAGAAGGCTGCCCGAGCCTGGTACTCTCACTTGCCGCCGCAGAGTATCGATTCCTTCGTCAGTTGGAAAGAGCCTTTTTGGCCCATTTTGATGCCTGCCGAAAGATCCCAAGAGTAGTTGACAGCCTCTTCCTGTCCAACAGAAGAGCGGCGAGTCTTTGCGGGATTATGTCGCTCGGTTCAAGGAGGCGGCTCTGGAGGTTTACAATCTTGAAGATTCAGTGGCCACTTTGGCCCTGAAGTGAGGGCTCCGTCGTCCCGCTTTGCGTACTCCTGGATAAGAAGCCACCCGATTCTTATGCCGAACTTTTGACCCAGGCCCAGAAGTATATCCGCGCTGACGAGGCTGATTCCTCCCGGCACGAGGCAAGTGGGAGCGCCCTCAAGAAGCCGGCCCGCCCTGAGCCTGTTGAAGTTCGACCCCGGAAACCTGAACCTCCCCACCGACCAGACAATCATCCCCGAGCTCCTGCACAAAGAGATGGACCCCACACTCCACTGCTTGCCCCAATATTGCACATCCTGCTTGAGATTGAGGGTGAGTCCTATCTTCAGCGCCCACCTCCGATGAACCCAAAGATCCCCCGCAACAAGAACCTCTACTGCCGATACCACCAGGACCATGGCCACGACACCGACGACTGTCGCCAGCTGAAGAAGGCGATAGATGATCTTATCCAACGTGGCCATCTGGGGAAGTTTGTTCAAAGAACAACCTGATACTCCTGGCCCGTTAGTGCCTCCGCCGCCGATGATCGACAATGCTCCAACTGAGAAGACGGTGGCGATGATTTCCTGGGGGGCAGTTGGCCCGCCCAAGAGGCAGAGAGGGGGGGAGTTAGATCCTGTAATTCCTTTATTTAAGGAGGACTTAGAGGGGGTGGTGAGTAAAAACGATGATACCGTCATTGTGACCATGACGATCGCTAAGCATCATGTAAAAAGAATTCTGGTTGATAGCGGAAGCTCAGTGGATGTTTTGAATTATGATGCTTTTGTTCGCATGAACCTGTCGCCCGACCTGCTCCGGCCCGTTGCCACGCCCCTAGTGGGGTTCACTGGGGACTCTGTGAGAGTCGAGGGGGAGGTCACTCTTCCTGTCACGGCTGGCACGACCCCGCGTGAAAGCACCATCCTCATGAATTTCCTGGTAGTCCGAGTGCCCCTCGCTTATAACGCAATCCTCGGGAGGCCTAGGCTCAATCTTTTGGATGCTGTCATATCCACTAAATGACTCCTCATAAGGTTTCCTACCAGGGAGGGAGTCGGGGAGATGTGGGGGGAGCAGAACCTGCTCTCACTTTGCTATCATACGGCTTCTAGTCCGTAGGAGGCGGCACCTGCACCTGCATCGGAGACACTGGACCCCCGGGACCTGGCAAGAAGAGGGGAGCCGGCCGAGCGCCTGCTTGCTTTCCCTCTCGGAGAGGACCTAACGAAGACAATCCAGATTGGAGCCCTACTCTCAAAGGAGGCCCGTGACCAGCTCCTCACTTTCCTATGGGCTAACACAGATGTCTTCGCCTGGTTGGCATTCGACATTCCAGGCATTCCGGAGGAAGTGATCACCCACCAGCTCAATATCAGGCCGGAGTGCCGACCCATTAGGCAGAAGAAGAGGAGCTTTGCCCCTAACAGGCAAAAGGCCATGATGAGGAGGTGCGAAAGCTGTTAGCAGCCGGTCACATCCGTGAGGTATACTACCCTGACTGGCTGGCGAATGTCGTGATGGTTCGCAAGGCCAGTGGGAGCTGGAGGATGTGCATGGACTTCACCGATCTCAATAAGGCATGCCCCAAAGACAACTTCCCACTGCCCCGGATTGACCAGCTAGTGGATGCCACATCCGGGCATGAAACTCTTAGCTTCATGGATGCCTTTTCGGGGTACAACCAGATTAGGATGAACCCAGCTGATGAAGAAGCCACCTCCTTTGTCACTGAAAAAGGGCTTTATTGTTACAAGATCGGGTGTAACATGGAGGTGTACGTGGATGATATGCTGACCAAGAGCACCAATGCTGCTGATCACGTCACCGACCTTGCAGAGACCTTCAACAACTTGCGCCGGTACCAAATGAGGCTGAATCCCTGCAAGTGTGTCTTTGGGCTGGCGGCAGGCAAGTTCCTGGGCTTTATGGTAACCCAGCGGGGGATTGAAGCCAATCCTGACAAGATCCGGGCTATCTTAGATATGAGGCCCCCAGCTAATAAGAAGGAGGTGCAACGCCTAACCGAGAGGGTGGTGGCCTTGAGTCGCTTCATGTCGAGATCGGTAGAAAGGTACCTGCCCTTCTTTAAGGTGCTGCGCAAAGTCAACAGCTTCGAGTGGACAAAGGAGTGTTAGGATGCCTTTGAAGAGTTGAAGTGATTTCTATCCACTCCCCCACTGTTGTCCAAGCCATAGGGCGAGGAGGAGCTCTTCCTGTACCTCGTAGCCTCCCCAGAGGTCGTCAGTTTTGTGCTCGTGCTCATGGATGCCAACAGGGTGCAGAGGCCGGTCTACTACACCAGCAAGGTACTTCATGATACTGAAACAAGATACACTAGAACCGAGAAGATCATTTTTGCCCTGGTGGTCTCTGCCCAACGCTTTCGACCCTACTTTCAGGCTCATCCCATCGTGGTGCTCACGGACCAACCTCTTCGGACCATCTTATCCCGTCCTGACACCTCCGGTCGGCTGGCCAAATGGGCAATCAAACTGAGTGAGTTTGACCTATCTATTCGGCCAAGGTCAGCCATGAAGTCTCAGGTGTTAGTTGATTTCTTGGTCGAGTGTACTTGGATCGAGGAACGTACGGAGGAATCACATTCGGAGGAACGTATGGGCTCCTCCTCAGTCGAGGAGGCAGAAAAGGAAGACTGGATCTTGCACGTGGACGGAGCAGCAAATTCTCAGGGAAGCAGAGCCGGGCTCATTGATGCGTGTCGTAGTGCAACGATTAAAACACCTTAATTTCACTATTAGAATAGTGAGAGTAAGGGATCGATTCTACAGGGACTTTAGCGATTATCTTGAAATAAATTTATAAATTTAACTAAATATATAACTAAGTAGATGATTAGTAGTGCAAAATAATAAGATATGGTCTATCTTATAAGGGCACGGCTCGTACCCGTAGATCACGGCCCGTCCCTTTTAAGAATAGATAGTCTAAATTATTTTACTTAAATAGAATTTAATAACAATTAAACATGAATAGAAACTTTATTTCATATAAATTAAAAAGTTATGACATGAAGAAGGCAACAAGAGAGTAATAAATTCTCCAAGACCAAATCAAAGATGGACTGAACCGGGTTGAATCAAGTTGAACTGGGTTGAAGACTTTCTTCCCAGATGCCTCCAGTCACGAACTCGTCCTGGGAACATCCGCCTGCAAGAAGAACCTCCCTGCCACGGATGCACTAAACCTCCAAGAAGAACACGGACACATAACAGAGTCTTCACGACGAATTCCACGAACATCTAGGAACAGCAACGAACTCTCCTTCATGGATGGAACAGAGCAGATCACGGCTGGTTGGAACAGATCTCCTTCAAGCCACGACACGATTGTCTCCTGCTTCAAACGAAGCCTCCACGAACCACGGATGAACACCGCCCCCCCTCCAATTCTCCCCGTTGCTATCCCTCCTCGCTGCTATTTATAGAATTCCAAACGCGGTGAGGACATGGACGCCGTAAAATAGAGGACGCGAGCGGCGCTGAGAAAATCCCGAATAAATCATGAATAAAATCCAAATTTCTTCAAGATAAATTTAATTCATTCAATTTGATAACTTCCTATCCAATTTATTCCTTAATTGGTGGAGGAAACGGTTGGATTTGAATGGAGAAGAATCAGATGACGATGAAGTCGGCACTGGTTTGCCGACTTTGCTTTAAAATATCTTATAAAATTAATCAAGCTCGTTTTAATCCGATTCGAGTGCCGTTTGCGTTGTTAAATTCCTAAAATCGAGCTCTTTAAATTGATAAGATTTTATTAAAATATTATATAAAATATTAAAATATTAAATAATAATAGGTACGTTAAATTATTAATTAATAGGTTTAATGATAATTATTTATGCATTTATCACTCCCCCAACTTGAATCTTACTCGTCCTCGAGCAAATAAGAAATTTAGAAATATGTACCAAGCTATCCAAGAATTGATAGTTATCTTATAATTCTTTTAAAAATTTTTTAGATCATAAGGGAGGTACTTCATTGGATTATTAAGTTTTTTTAGTGATAAAGTGTAGTCCATAAGAATTTATAGAAGTCTTTCTTCACCAACTTTCCACTTCTCTGATTAAGTCTTCTAACTTAATTTGGGTTGGGTGTAATGTCTTTTGTACTTTGTTTATTTATTTATTTATTTATATGTAAAGTCAGTGCAATGTCCTAACCCCTTGCTTTCTAATTAACCCTTGTAGCGAGCTTTAGGCCAATGGCTCCCAAACCAATTGGTTTTAGGGCATTAGGTGTAAAACACCCCTCGGACTTACTGACTCGAGTTAAAAAGGCTTTAGGTAGGACTGACTCTATTTAGGTTCTTTTACATTCCACCTTTTTACGCGAACAACATCACTTTCTTAGGTGACGGGGCCCGGTTACTCAGTGAAAAATGCTAAGAACCTAATCTATTAACTTTAAGAGAGATTTTTTTTTTTTTTGAATAACATTTTCACCCATACCCTTATTAAGTAGATTGTACTATTAAGATCAGTGGTCAGGAGGGTCTGAAATTATTCTAAAAATTTTTCTGGGCTAAACCCTACCTTTTATTAGGTTTTCTTAATAATTTATTCCTCAGTTTCTCAAAAATAATCTAACCATTAATTCATTAATAGACTGCTTGATTAACTTCAAATCGAGACAGAATTTGGTACACATCTGATTATAGTTTTACTCGAGGATTTACTTATTCTTTTTCCTCCCCCCAACTTAATTTCCATTGTCCCTAATGGAAGAAAAATTAATTTCAAGGAAAGATACTACCTGGTAGAGTATTTGAAGGTTGGAAGTTTCATTGTTGCCATCTTCTTTCAATCTGCTTCTGTTGCTCTTCTCTGGTCATACTAAAAGAACAGAAAGTTAAAAATAACTAATAAACTGGGTTGCCTCCCAAGAGCGCTAAGTTTAAAGTCTTCAGCCAGACTGTGCTACTTATTATGATAATGTTGGGTTCACAAGATCAATTGATTCAACAATTTCTCCATCATTAATTTCTTCTATATATGGTTTCAAACGTTGGCCATTTACTTTGAATGTATTTCCTTGCTTGGGGTCTTTAAGCTCTACAGCTCCATGGGGAAATACTTGAGTTACTATAAAAGGTCCATTCCATCGTGAACGAAAGGGAAAAGGTGTAATCTTGAATTGTAAAGCCATACTTTTTGATTTGGTTCAAAAATTTTTCTACTAATAAATTTGTCATGATATGCTTTGGTTCGTTCTTTATAAATTTTTGAGCTCTCATATGCCTCATTTCGTAGCTCTTCTAACTCATTCAATTGGAGTTTTCTATTGACACCTGCATTTTTCATATCATAATTAAATTGCTTGATAGCCCAAAATGCACGGTGTTCTAATTCTACAGGTAAATGACAGGCTTTTCCAAATACGAGCCTGTAAGGAGACATTCCTATGGGAGTTTTAAATGCAGTACGATAAGCCCATAATGCATCATCCAAACGTTCTGACCAATCTTTCCTATCAGGTCTCAGCATTTTCTCAAGGATATTTTAATTTCTCTATTTGATATTTCAACTTGGCCACTAGTTTGGGGATGATAAGGTGTAGCTACCTTATAAGTAATTCTGTTGACCCAATTGAGGATTTTGATGATTAACAAAACTATTTGAGTACAACATTTGAAGTTACTAATGATTTTGATTAAGTTTTTCAGATTATAAGTCGATTTGATAATCAAAATCAAGAGTCAAATCAAGTTCTGGTTTGAATCTAATGTCAAGGTAAGATTGCAGACATTAGAGTCGACACATGGAATTGCAGAGTCGACTCCAAAAAATGGCACAGACTTAGAGTCGACTCTGGGACTGTTAGAGCCGACTCTAACAGAAAAGACAGAATGATGGTTTTTCAGGCCACGACTTAGAGTCGACTCCCAGACTGTTAGAGTCGACTCCAGAAGAATTTTGTGTCGACCCCAGAAAAGTCAGAGACGACTCCAGATCGAGCAGATTAAAGAATTTCGAGTTAGAGCCGACTCCAGAAAAGTTAGAGCCGACTCCAGAATGTCAGACACGGCTCCAGAACTATCAGAATGACTCTAAACTTTATCTTTATCTTTTTTAATCCCAATGGCTATTGTTATTTATGGATCTAATCCTTCTTACACTTGTTTCTAACGGATATTTTCAAACTATTTATGGATTAATAGGGATCTATAAGAAGAGGGTTTGCTGCATCCGAATCAGAACAGACAAGAGAGGCAAAAAGAAAAGAATAGAGACAAATCTTTGAGATCCATTAGAAAAGAAAAGAGGGAATATTCGATAGGAAAGATCATACTGATTCCCCAAAAGAAGAGAGAGATTCCAAGCTTTTGCTGTTCTATTTCGAAGAAATCTTAAGAGAAGAAAGAAGCCATAGTTTTCTGATCTTCTGAGTCTCAAGAGCATCTTGAAGGAAGATCCAATCAAAGGAAGAGAAGGAAGAAGCCACCAAGATCTGCGAATCAGGCTTTGATTCCTATCATCTTATTATTGTTTCATTATTGTATATTTGCTCATTGGAGGAGCTATTTATCTTGTAAAAACAAATATTGTTTGTTCGGTCAATCTGGTGATTGATTCAGTTGAGGCTGTTAGCCTTGTGCAAGCATTAGCTTGAGGTGATAGGTTTTGTGCTGGTGAACCTTAAAAACCAGCTGGGTTCGTTGTGCACCCGGAAAAATAACAAGTTTGAGTTGTGAGCTTGCAAAACAACTCTGCTGTAATCAGATTGATTATAGTGTGGACCCAAGAGGTACTTGGGAGTGGACGTAGGTGTAGGTACACCGAACCACTATAAAATCTCCTATGTTTGCCGTGATTGTCTCTTTATCTTCAACTCTCTATTTGTGCTTGTTCAGTTTTAATTTGTGTGAATCTAAGTTTTTATTTCCACTGGGGGTTATCTTTCAAAAGAGTTTAAATTTTTAAAAACCCAATTCACCCCCCCCTCTTGGGTTGCTATCTGGACCAACAATTGGTATCAGAGCTAGTGCTCATTTGATTTGATCTAACGATCAAGAGTCAAAGATCCACATGGCAACTCAAGCTGGTTCATCTTTTTCCAAAGGCCAATCTACTAATAGACCACACTTATTTAATGGTTCAAACTATGGTTATTGGAAGGCTAGAATGAAAATTTCATTCAAGCACTTGACTATGATCTATGGAGTATTATAGTCAATGGACCACACACACCCACTACTAGAGTTAATGGCATGAGATTCCTAAACCGGAAATGAATGGGATGAACATGATAAAAAATTGGCACAACTCAATGCCAAAGCAATGAATGTTTTGTACTGCTCATTAGATGCAAATGAATTCAATCGCATATCTATTTGCATTTTGCTAAGGAAATCTGGGATAGACTTGAGGTTACCCATGAGGGAACAAATCAAGTCAAGGAATCCAAGATTAACATGCTAGTTCATAAGTATGAATTGTTTAAAATGGATGCATGTGAATCTATTGCTGATATGTTTACAAGATTTACTGATATAGTTAATGGTTTAAAAAGTCTTGGTAAATCTTATATAATTCTGATCTTGTGAGAAAGGTTTTGCGTTCCTTGCCTAGGACTTGGGAAGCTAAAGTGACTGCAATACAAGAGGCAAAGGATCTAAGTACCCTACCCCTAGAAGAATTATTGGGATCCTTGATGACTCATGAGCTTCAAATTAAGCAACATGTTGATGATGATGAGTCAAAGAAGAAGAGGACTATGGCTCTTAAGATTTCTGAATATATGGAAGAGCCTCATGAATCTAAAGATGAAAGTGATGATGAGGACATGCACTCATCACAAGGAAATTTAAAAGATTCATGAAGAAAAAGAAGTTTGAAAAGAAAAAGCCTTTGCAAGAAAAGATGAGGACAAGGGCAAAGAAAAAGAAGTTATTTTCTTTGAATGTAAAAAGCCGGTCACTTTAAATCTGAATGCCCTCAACTAAAGAAAGGCACTCGGAAGTTCAAAAAGAAGGCAATGATGGCCACATGGAGCGATTCGAAAAGCTCAAGTTCCGAAGAAGAAGAAAAGAGTGAAATGGCAAATCTATGCTTCATGGCGAACAATGATGAGGTAAGTCCGAGTTTTCTTGATGACTTCACTTTCGATGAATTGTATAGTGCTTTTTATGAATTAATGGATGATTTTGCGAACCTAAGATTTGAAAACTCAAATGCAAAAATTATCCTTAGAAAATGAAAAGCATGTTGTAGATAAAGAACTTTTGATAAAAGAAAAAGAAAGTTTGAAAAATGAAGTTGATAGACTTAAGCCTATAGTTGATAAATTCACTCTAAGCTCTATCAAACTTAATATGATTTTGAATAATCAAAAAGCTGTTTTTGATAAAGCTGGATTAGGATATAATCCGCTTAAAAAGCAAAAATCTTTGAAGAATATTTTTATACATGCTGAAAAATCATCAAATATTACTTATTTTAAATGTAAAAAAAGGACATAAATCATATATGTGTAAATCTCCACATAATAAGAGAAAGATGATTTGGGTTCCAAAGGAACAATATTTAATGCATCTAACCATGAAGGACCCAAGAAGCTTGGGTACCTAAAATTAAGACATAAATATTTTGCAGGAGTGTCTTGCAGCCATCAGACTGAAAAGAAAATGGTACCTGGATAGTGGTTGCTCAAGACACATGACGGGTGACAAAGATCAATTCATCACCCTTGAATCAAAAAGAGGTGGAGTAGTTACTTTTGGTGATAATGGTCAAGGCCATATCTTGGGTATTGGTAAGATTCAAATTACTCCATCTACTCATATTGATAATGTTTATATGTTGATGGACTTAAACATAATCTAATAAGTATTAGCCAACTGTATGATAAAGGTTTCAAGGTTTCCTTTGAAGCTTCTGTTTGCACTGTTACTAATCCCATTGATAATAGCATTATTCTTGTTGGTAAACATGGCAATGTACTTAATTGATTTGAGTAATTTATCTCCAAGTAATCATTGCTTAGTTGCTAATAATGCTAAGATGAATGAGATTGGTTGGCTATGGCATCGTAGATTAGGTCATGCAAGCACACACCTAATTTCAAAATTATTAAAATGGATTTAGTTAAAGGTATTCCTAGCTTAAATTTTGAAAATAATCAAATATGTGATGCATGTCAATTTGGAAAACAAACAAGAACTTCTTTCAAATCTAAGAATGTTGTTTCAACTACTAGGCCACTAGAGCTACTACACATGGACCTTTTTGGACCTACTAGAACCACAAGTCTAGGAGGAAAGAAATATGGTCTAGTGATAGTAGATGATTACTCTAGATTCACTTGGGTAATATTTTTGGCTCACAAAGATGAGACTTTCTCAATATTCATGAAATTTGTTAAGAAAGTCACTAATGAGAAAAACACTACCATAGTGTCTATTAGAAGTGATCATGGAACTGAATTTGAAAATCACTTATTTGAAAATTCTGTTTTGAAAAAGGCATACATCATAACTTTTCTGCACCTAGAACACCACAACAAAATGGAGTTGTAGAAAGAAAGAATAGGACTTTAGAAGACATGGCCCGTACCATGCTATGTGAAAGCCAACTTCCAAATATTTTTGGGCGGAAGCTATAACACAGCATGTTACATCCTAAATAGAGCCCTAATTAGACCTATCCTTAAGAAAACTCCCTATGAATTATGGCATGAATAGGAAACCAAATTTAAGTTATTTTCATGCATTTGGTTGTAAATGTTTTATTCATAACAATGGTAAGGATAATCTTAGGAATTTGATGCAAATCTGATGAAGGAATCTTCCTAGGATATTCAACAACTAGTAAAGCATATAGAGTATTTAATAAGAAAGCTTAGTTGTTGAAGAATCCATTCATATAGTTTTGATGAGTCTTTAGCATCAAGTTCAGAAAAATTGATGATGAGGAAGATACATCTTTGATTGAAAGAGATCTTGAAAAATTAAATGTATCTTCAGATCAAGAACCTGAAGTTAAGATGATGATTCACCTAAGGATGATGGTTGATATTGCTCATAATGATATAGATCTACCAAGAGATTGGAGATATGCTTATAGTCATCCCAAGGAATTGATATAGGTGATCCATCTCAAGGTGTAAGGACTAGATCATCAATGAGAATATCAGTAATCATCTTGCATTTGTATCTCATATGAACCTAAAACTATAGAGAAGCTGAAAAAGATAATAATTGGATGTTAGCAATGCAAGAAGAGTTAAACCAATTCACTAGAAATAATGTATGGACCCTAGTGAAAGACCTAAAAATCATTCTATAATAGGATCAAAATGGGTTTTTAGAAATAAATTAGATGAAAATGGCATAGTAATTAGAAAAAGCTAGATTAGTTGCAAAAGGATATAATCAAGAAGAAGGTATGATTTTGATGAAACTTTTGCACCTGTAGCTAGATTAGAAGCCATTAGGCTACTACTTGCATTTGCATGTCATATGAATTTCAACTTATTTCAAATGGATGTTAAAAGTGCATTTTAAATGGTTTTATAAATGAAGAAGTTTATGTTGAACAACCTCCTGGTTTTGAAGATCATGAATTTCCAAATCACGTTCTTAAATTACACAAAGCACTTATATGGTTTGAAACAAGCACCTAGAGCTTGGTATGATAGATTAAGTAAATTTTTAATTGAAAATGATTTTCTAGAGGAAATGTTGATAAAACCTTGTTTTTGAAAAGAAAAGAAAAGATTTACTTAATCGTTCAAATTTATGTTGATGACATTATATTTGGTGCTACTAACAATCTCCTTTGTCAAGAATTTGCTAAGTTAATGCAGGGAGAATTCGAGATGAGCATGATGGGAGAACTAAACTTCTTCCTTGGACTTCAAATCAAACAAGAGAAAGAGGGAATTTTATCAACCAAACAAAGTACACAAAGGAAATACTCAAGAAATTTGGTATGGAATCTGCTAAACCCCTCGGAACGCCAATGAGTCCTTCATGCAAGCTGGACAAAGATGAAGAAGGTAAGAAAGTTGATCAGAAGCATTACAGAGGTATGATCGGATCCTTCTTTACCTAACTGCAAGTAGACCAGATATCATGTTTTCTGTTTGCTTATGTGCTAGATTTCAATCTAACCTAAAGAATCACATTTAATTGCTGTTAAAAGAATCTTTAGATACTTAAATGGAACTAAAAATGTAGGTTTATGGTATTCTAGAGACTCAACATTAAAATCTGATTGCTTATTCTGATTCTGATTATGCTGGTTGTAAATTAGATAGAAAGAGCACAAGTGGTGCATGCCAACTTTTAGGAAGTAACTTAATCTCATGGTTTAGCAAAAGCAAAATTCGGTTGCATTATCCACTGCTGAAGCAGAATATGTTGCAGCTGGAAGTTGCTGTGCTCAAATCCTATGGATTAAGCGACAACTTGAAGACTATGGTATCACACTTGATAAAACCTATAAATGTGATAATACAAGTGCAATTAATCTAACTAAAAATCCAATTCAACATTCAAGAACAAACACATTGAAATTAGACATCACTTTATTAGAGAACATGTAACTAACAAATGTTTGTCTTGAATATGTTAATACTAATGACAATTAGCTGATATTTTTACCAAACCTTTGAGTGAAGAAAGATTTTGTTATCTTAGAGGAGAATTAGGAGTTTGTGATCCTTTAGAATGATTTTCTGAAACTCTTAAGGACAACAACTATCTAGACTTCATTAATTTCTTGAAAATCTCTATGACCAATAAGGAAATCTATCTAGAAATTTGATTCATTGTTTCCCCAATTGTTAAGGAACACTTATCTAGAGTTTGATGATTAATTTGATAGTTTAGATCCTTGAAATTTGAATTTTTTTCTCTGAAACTGTTGTGGAGTCGACACCTGCAGTTTGTGGAGTCGACACCTTCATATTTTGATGTTCTGTCTAAGCAATTAGAGCCGACTCTGGCTTCTGTAGAGCCGACTCTAATTCGGGCGCTGACAGATTCTCTGGTTCGGAGCCGACACCTCGTTTTTGGGAGTCGACTCTAAGTCGAACTAGGTCAAAATAAAAAGGGCGGAGTCGACCCCAAACGAAACCTATCGTCTCCTAAACCTTTTCCAAACCTTCCAAACCGAGTTCAACCCTCCAAATCCTCCAAATCTCTCAATAACTCATTCCAATCGAATCCCATGGCCCCAAAAGGCGTGCTATCATTGGTGGTTCGACTGTTCCGACGAAGGCCATTCAAATCGGAGGCAACCTTCGTCATCTTCTTCATCTGCCACTCAAGATGACTCTCCACCCTCACCATCTTCTCCACGAGTTGACCAATTAGCGGTAAGGCCATTACTACCGAAGAAAAGTAGATTTTGATTTTTTGTTTCGGAAGGCTTTGCTATTGGGCGCTTGTTGAAAGAAATGGGATGGGAGAAGGTTGTTCTTTGGATATCCCTACTTACCCTGCCCTAGTGAGAGAATTTTATAATGATTTATGTAGAGGAGAGGGAGGCTTAGTGAGTGTTGTAAGAGGAACTAAAGTAATCATCACGGCTGAAACCCTTGGAAATCTATTGGAAATGCCTACCATTGGTTTATTGAATATCAACATGAAGACAGAGGAGGTGCCTTATCAAGGATGTTAGGGAGAGAAGTTTCTGAGTTTGAAGAAATCTTGGCAATCAACTAAATTTGGAACTCAGATTACTTCACAATATTTGTGGAAGAATTTTATTTCCTAAAATCGGAAGGTTTGAATATGTCTCGGAGCGAGACATCTTATTGATGGACTGTATTCTCACTGGAAGACCAGTCAATCTTGCTGGCATGATGATAGGCTATATGGCGGAGGCAGCTACCAAGAAGAGATCTACATTGCCATATGGTATGATTTTGACATTGGTATTCAGAAGCCAAGGTGTACTTATAATGGATAATGAGCCACTAAGAAAATTAAGGCATACTGATTACTATAGTGTCTCTACAATTCACCGGATGGGCTTCAGAAAAGAAAATGGAAATTGGATAAAAAGAGGACATGAGGCCAGAGCTGAAGAGGTTAGAGTTGAGGAGGTCAGAGGAGAGGATATTCCTGAACCATCTATTCCTGAACCATCTGCTGACCTTCTTCTGCTGGACCATCTGCTGGACCCTCAGAGGCTGGACCTAGCTCTCACCTCCACATCAGTCAGCATTGGCATCTGAAAGATTTTCTGAGGAGCAAATAGGTCAGCTCAGAGCTTTACTGGCTGAGTATGATAGTCAAAGGACAAATGATATGTGTAATTGAGAGAGGAGTTCAATCAGTTGAAGGATGAGATCAATTCAAGACTTGACATGATTTCTTTTTCCATTAGCAATTCCGTAGAATCCTTTAGCTGATCTTCATAAGATTTTTGAAAGGATGGAAGGCATTGCAGATGGTTCTGGAACTTATCTTCATGCTACCAGTCAACTGAAGAAAGATATCGACCTGCCGTCTCTCAAATTGAAGCTTGTCTTGAAAGTTTTAAGAAGACTCAAAAAGATGATATTATGGAAATAATTGGACATTTAAAGAAAATTGTGTATAAGCATATTTAATTTTGATATCCTATCCTAGGTTGTATCTTAGGATTTCTTGCTTTCTTGCTTTAATAGCATGTATCTAGGATTTACATACTTGAATATGTCACTTTACTGAAACACATGTAATGAATCTTGCTTTGGAATACAATTACACTTTTATTTTAAATTTGTCTATGATTGATTGTTTGAATTTCAATGAATGAGTTCACTATCTTTATGATTAATTGAACCAACAACCCGCTCTGATAACTTTTTTTATATACTTCATCTTATTGCTGATAACAAAAAATGGGGAGGGATAATTGTATATGCATAAGAGAAAGAGAAAGAAAATGAAGAACAATTTTGAGATGGGGAGAGAAAAATTTTGAGATTCTAATTGATTCAATTGAATTCAGTAGGGGGAGTTATTCAATGCAGGGGGAGCTTAATAATTTTCTCCATATAAAAGTTAAATCATCTTGATTGATGTCATGTATCCTTTTTGATTCATTTTGAATATTGGCATCAAATTCCTTGTTAGGAAGTTCTAAAGTTTTAACAATGTCTATAATTCTCAATTCAAATGAATTTTTAATGCATATACTCAAAGTTTTTGTCATCATCAAAAAGGGGGAGATTGTTGACCCAATTGAGGATTTTGATGATTAACAAAACTATTTGAGTATAACATTTGAAGTTACTAATGATTTTGATTAAGTTTTTCAGATTATAAGTCGATTTGATAATCAAAATCAAGAGTAAATCAAGTTCTGGTTCGAATCTAATGTCAAGGTAAGATTGCAGACATTAGAGTCGACACATGGAATCGCAGAGTCGACTCCAAAAAATGGCACAGACTTAGAGTCGACTCCGGGACTGTTAGAGCCGACTCCAATAGAAAAGACAGAACGATGGTTTTCAGGCCACGACTTAGAGTCGACTCCCAGACTGTTAGAGTCGACTCCAGAAGAATTTGTGTCGACCCCAGAAAAGTCAGAGACGACTCCAGATCGAGCAGATTAAAGAATTTTGAGTTAGAGCCGACTCCAGAAAAGTTAGAGCCAACTCCAGAATGTCAAACACGGCTCCAGAACTGTCAGAATGACTCTAAACTTTATCTTTATCTTTTTTAATCCCAACGGCTATTGTTCTTTATGGATCTACTCCTTCTTATACTTGTTTCTAACAGATATTTTCAAACTATTTATGGATTAATCGAGATCTATAAGAAGAGGGTTTACTGCATCCGAATCAGAAGAGACAAGAGAGGAAAAAAGAAAAGAATAGAGACAAATCTTTGAGATCCATCAGAAAAGAAAAGAGGGAAGATTCGATAGGAAAGATCATACTGATTCCCCAAAAGAAGAGAGAGAGATTCCAAGCTTTTGCTATTCTATTTCGAAGAAATCTCAAGAGAAGAAAGAAGCCCTAGTTTTCTGATCTTCTGAGTCTCAAGAGCATCTTGAAGGAAGATCCAATCAAAGGAAGAGAAGGAAGAAGCCACCAAGATCTGCGAATCAGGCTTTGATTCCTATTCTCTTATTATTGTTTCAATATTGTATATTTGTTTATTGGAGGAGCTGTTTATCTTGTAAAAACAAATATTGTTTGCTGGGTCAATCTGGTGATTGATTCAGTTGAGAATGTTAGCCTTGTGCAAGCATTAGCTTGAGGTGATAGGTTTTGTGCTGGTGAACCTTGAAAACAGCTGGGTTCGTTGTGCACCCGGAAAAACAACAAGTTTGAGTTGTGAGCTTGCAAAACAACTCTGCTGTAATCAGATTGATTATAGTGTGGACCCAAGAGGTACTTGGGAGTGGACGTAGGTGTTAGGTACACTGAACCACTATAAAATCTCCTGTGTTTGCCGTGATTGTCTCTTTATCTTCAACTCTCTATTTGTGCTTGTTCAGTTTTAATTTGTGTGAATCTAAGTTTTTATTTCCGCTGGGGGTTATCTTTCAAAAGAGTTTAAATTTTGAAAAACCCAATTCACCCCCCCCCCTCTTGGGTTGCTATCTGGACCAACAAATTCCATATTTGTTCATTAATCCTTCAAAGTGTCTATTCGTGAAATGTGTACCCCCATCACTAATTATAGCCCTTGGGCATCCAAAACGACTAAGGATATTATGCTGAATAAACTTGATTACAACTTTATGATCATTGGTTCGAGTTGCCATGGCTTCAATCCATTTTGACACATAATCAACTGCCACTAGAATGTATTCAAATCCAAAAGAGGAAGGAAATGGGCCCATAAAATCAATACCCCATACATCAAAAATTTCTACAACCAAGATAGGGTTTAGGGGCATCATGTCTTTTCGAGATATATTTCCTGTTTGTTGACATTGGAGACAATTACGGCTAAATTCATGTGCATCTTTAAAAAGAGTTGGCCAATAAAACCCACTTTGCAGTACCTTTGCTGCAGTTTTCTTTCCACTAAAATGTCCTCCACAGGCAAGAGAATGACAGAAGTTAAGTATACTTTTGAATTCACTTTCGGGAACACATCGCCTAATCACCTGATCTGAACAGTACTTAAATAATTCAGGGTCTTCCCAAAAGTAATATTTGATTTGTGAGAAAAATCTATCTTTTTCTTGTTTTGTCCAGTGGGAAGGTACTTTTCCTGTTGCCAAATAATTCACAATGTGGGCAAACCAGGGAAGACTGCTATGGGAAATTGAGAATAATTGCTCATCAGGGAACTATCTCTGATTATTTCTTTATTGTATTCCACTGAGATCCTAGAGATATGATCTGCTACCATATTTTCAGAACCCTTCTTATCTAAGATTTCTAGATCAAATTCTTGTAGTAGAGGATCCATCTAATTAGTCTGGGTTTTGTATCCTTTTTTGATATAAGATGCCTCAACGCTGCATGATCTGAATAAACTAAAACTTTAGACCCTAACAGATATGATCTAAACTTTTCTAGGGCAAACACAACTGCTAGTAATTCTTTTTCAGTGGTAGTATAGTTCATTTGTGCATCTGAAAGAGTTTTGCTAGCATAATAAATTACATGGGGTTCTCGATTGAGTTTCTGTCCTAGAACTGCCCCTACAGCATAATCAGAAGCATCACACATGATTTCAAAAGGTATGGTCCAATCTGGGGGCTTGATAATGGGTGCAGTGGTCAAAGCAGTTCGAAGATGTTATAGGCTGTTAGACAATCTTTATCAAAATTAAAAGAACTATCCTTGGTCAACAAATTACACAATGGTCGAGAAATTTTACTGAAATCTTTGATGAAACGTCTATAAAAACCAGCATGACCAAGGAAAGATCGTACTTGTTTAACTGAGGTTGGGGGTGGTAGATTTGAGATCAATTCAACCTTGGCTTTATCAACCTCAATACCTCTCTCTGAAACAATGTGTCCAAGCACAATTCCCTCACGAACCATAAAATGGCTCTTCTCCCAACTTAGGACTAAATTCATTTCCATACATCGTTTCAGTACCTTAGTCAAGTTCTCGAGGCAGCTATCAAATGATGCACCAAAGACTGAAAAATCATCCATAAATACTTCCAAAAATTGACCAATCATATCAGAAAATATGGCCATCATACATCGTTGAAACGTGGCTGGTGCATTACAAAGACCAAACGGCATACGTCTAAAGGCAAATGTTCCAAAGGGACAAGTGAAGGTGGTCTTTTCTTGATCTGCAGGAAATACTGGGACTTGATTGTATCCTGAATATCCATCTAAGAAACAAAAGAAACTTTGTCCCGCTAGCCGTTCTAGAATTTGATCGATAAAAGGCAAAGGAAAGTGGTCTTTCCTAGTCACGGCATTCAACTTTCGATAATCTATACACACTCTCCAACTAGTTGATGTGCGAGTAGGAATTGATTCGCCCTTTTCATTTTTAATCACGGTAATACCCGATTTTTTAGGTACTACTTGGATTGGACTGACCCATTGGCTATCTGAAATTGGATAAATAATACCAGCATCAAGCCATTTTACTACTTCCTTCTTAACAACATCCCTCATGTTTGGATTTAGCCTTCGTTGCATGTCTCTATGTGGTTTGGCTTCAATTTCACTATGAATATGGTGCATGCAAACGGAAGGGTCAATTCCCTTAATATCAGCTATTGTCCATCCAATCGCCTCTTTATGTTCTTTAAGTACATCTACCAATTTATCTTCTTGCTCAGAGGTTAGGGTAGATGCAATGATTACTGGAAGGGTATCATTGGGTCCAAGGAATGAATATTTTAAGTTATCTGGAAGAGGTTTCAATTCTAGTTGGGGTGGTTCTTCCAAGGATGGTATTAAAGGACTTGGTTTAGTTGGAAGTGGTTCATATTTTATAGTCCAAGGAGGGATGGTGTCGATCTTAGGTGGTTCTAATAACATGTTTATCTCTTTGGTATACTCATCAATATCAAAGTCATCTATTCCAAAATGTGTAAGACATGTTTGTAAAGGATCCGAATCAATCAAACTTTGGAATTTCTTATCTACTACTTCCTCTATCATGTTTACTTCATTTAAATCATACACAGGTGGTCCTTGGGAAGCATTAAAAATATTTAATCTCATCTTCTTGTTTCCAAAAGATACATCCATCACACCTGTTCTACAATTTATGCATGCATTAGCAGTAGCTAGAAAAGGTCTTCCAAGGATGATGGGAATTTGGTTAGGATTACCACTAGATTCCATATCCAACACAAGGAAGTCGACAGGAAAATAGAATTCATCCACCTTTACTAATACATCTTCCAATATTCCACGAGGTTCTTTGACTGATCTATCTGCCAATTGTAGTGTTACTGTCGTGGGTTTCAACTCTCCAAATCCGAATAATTCATATACTGAACTTGGGAGAAGGTTTACACTCGCACCCAAATCTAATAATGCTTTCTTGATTGTGAAGTTTCCTATGACACATGATATAATCGGGGTACCAGGATCTTTTAGTTTGGGTGGGGTTATTTGCTGAACAACTGAGCTGACTTGCTCAGTCAAATGTATCTTTTTTGGTATTTGTATCTTGGCTTTCCGTTTTTGTGTGCATAGATCCTTCAAAAATTTGGCATAAGCTGGAACTTGCTTGATAGCATCGAGAAGAGGTAAGTTTATTTGGACTTGCTTAAATAACTCAAGCATCTCATTCATTTTTATATTCTTCTTATCTGAAGGCAAAGGAGATTCTAAAGCACTAGGGAATGGGGCTTTAGGTATGATTGCTTGATCATTGAATTCCTTTTCTTTTTCATTTCTTCTCTCTTCTGGTTTAGCCACTTCTAATTTCTGGGTTGGTTCAGGTGGGTTCAATGTTTTTCCACTTCTGAGAGTCATGACTGATTTAGCATGTTCTGGAATTTGTCAGGACTATTGGAACCTTCAGCCATGAATTGTCCTTTCGGGTTATCGATAGGCTGACTAGGTAACTTACCCTCCTCCCTTCTACTGAATGCTGTGGCTAATTGACCTATCTGAGTTTCTAGTTTTGCAATAGATTGTGTGTGGGAGTGAAGGATTTGAGTATTCATTTCTAGCCCTTTCAATGCTTGTAACACTTTGTCTTCAAAAGTAGGCTGATTATTCGGTGGAGGTTGTGGGATGTTTGGATATTGTGAATATGGCATGTTTCTAAAATTGGTTTCTTGGTAATTAGGTCTGATCGATGAATTGACTACAGGTTGAGGTTTCCAAGAAAAATTTGGATGATTTCGCCAGCCAGGATTGTAAGTATTTGAAAATGGATCATTTCCTGTTCTAGGAGCTAATCGGGTTTGGGCTTGGTGGGCTTGCTCTTGAACAAGTTCAGGAAATTGGTATGCAGCTGGACATTCACCTATAGAATGGGTTGGACTCGAACAAATTATGCAGACCTCATGTAATTGAGTAGATGGGGAAGAGATGTTTCCAACTTGTAGAATCCGGTCAAGTTTATGGGATAATTCATCTACCTTAGTATAGATATCTGTAGAATGACCTATTTCATATATTCCACCTCTTTTAGGTTCTACGGGAGGGTCTCGACGAGCAACTGACATATGATGTAATGAATTCTCACTCAATGTCTCAAAGAGTTGCCAAGCCTCATGTTCATTTTTTAACATAAATGTCCCACCACATGAAGCATCAACCATTTGCCTATGCTTTTCTGATAATCCATCATAAAAGCACTGAACCAGTTGCCATTTGGGTATAGCATGATGTGGACATTTTCTAATTAGTTCTTTGAATCTCTCCCATGTCTCATGGAACATTTCTCCATCTGTCTGGGAAAAACTTGTTATGGCTTTTCTAATTTGATTCGTTTTTCCTATAGGAAAATATTTCTTAAGAAATTCTCTCTGAAGATGATCCCAAGTTGAAATTATAACAGTGTCTAATGAATTTAACCAATACTTGGCTTTATCTTTTAGGGAAAAAGGGAATAACTTAAGCCTAAGTGCATCATCAGAGAAATTTTGAATCTTGACAGTTGAGCAAATTTCTAAGAATTCATCTAAGTGTTTGTAGGGATCCTCATTTGTAAGTCCATAGAAAGATGGTAACATTTGGATTACACTTGACTTAATTTCATATTGGGCAGCCTCTACTGGAGGCACTTGAATGCAGGGAGAGTAGGTATACCTTGAAGGAGTGAAATACTCTTTCAACTGTCGTGGTTGATTATTTTCGTTATTAGGATCCATAATTCTGAGTCTGTTTGCTCTAATAGTTCTTTCTATCTGATCTCTAATAGTTCTTCTCTATCTCGGTCCGGGCCGATCGGCGACCGAGCATACACCCTACCAATGCTCTAAAGCAAATAGTTTTTTATTTATTTTTTTTTTAATTTTTGTAATTAAGTTTCTAATTTCCTAATAAATTATGAGATGTCAATGGAAAATTTTGAGTTTTGCAGAAAATAAATTCACCTAAGTCAATCTATAAAATAAAATAATTATTTTTTTATATATTTATTTTTATTTTTATAATTTTTTTTTTTTTTCTTAAATTAATTATATTTTATGGAAGATGTCTTAGGGTTTTCTTTTAGGTTTTTTTTAGGTAAGTTAATTAAAAGGAAAATTTGATTAGGTTAAAATTGGATTTGTGGCAAAAAGGAAAGTAATAATTTTTTTATGTTAAAAAGAAAATATGCAATTCTAACAATTAAGAAATAAAATAAAGCAGCAATAACTATTCAAAAATTAAGAGAAAATTAATCTAATTTTTTTTATATTTTTTATTTTTTTTTTTAATTTTTTTTTCAAAATAACACACTTAAGTCCCCGGCAACGGCGCCAAAAATCTGATGCGTGTCGTAGCGCAACGATTTAAACACCTTAATTTCACTATTAGATAGCGAGAGTAAGGGATCGATTCCACAGGGACTTTAGCGATTATCTTGAAATAATTTTATAAATTTAACTAAATAGATAACTAAGTAGATAATTAATAGTGCAAAATAATAAGATATGGTTTATCTTATTAGAGCACGGCTCGTACCCGTAGATCACGGCCCGTCCCTTTAAGAATAATCAGTCTAAATTATTTTCACTTAAATAGAATTTAATAACAATTAACATGAATAGAAATTTTATTTCATATAAATTAAAAGTTATGACATAAGAAGCAAAAGAATAAAATTCTTAAACCAAACCCCCGCAGATCCAGAACTCCTGGGAACAATACCTCCCTCCACGGGAACCTCACGGACGGAGTCTTCACTGTCGGAACTCTCCTGGAACAGAGCAGCGGCTGGCTGGAACAGATCTCCTCCACGGCTGAGAACTCCTCCACGGATGGATTCTTCCCGGATCCCTCCTGCTGCTATTTATAGAACCAGACACGGTGACGGGCGGGAAGCTGTTCAAAACAGAGGACGCAGCGGCGCAAGAAAATCTAGATAAATCAATAAAATCAAATTCCTTCTAAAGGAATTTAATTCTTCAATTTGATAACTTTCAATCTAATCTATTCCTTAATTGGTGGAGGAAACTGTTATTTGAATGAGAAGAATCGGTGAAAACAGAGAAACGGGAAAAACGATGAAGTCGGCACTTGGTTTGCCGACTTGCTTTAAAATCCGTGCTAAATTCTTATAAAATCAATTTCGAGCTCATCTTAAATCCGATTTGAGTGCCGTTTGTCATTAAATCCCTAAAATCGAGCTCTTTAAGTTGATAAGATTTTATCTAAAATATTATATAAAATATTAAAATATTAAATAATAATAGATACATTAAATTATTAATTAATAGGTTTAATGATAATTATTTATGCATTTATCACTCATCCTTGCGAGCCCCAGGGGAGGTGGTGGAGTATGCCCTTTGGTTTCAGTTCCCGGCCACTAATAACCAAGCAGAATATGAGGCCCTGTTGGCGGGAATGAGGCTGGCTGAGGAGCTCGGTGCAGGGCATCTGAGAGCCTTCACGGACTCCCAACTTATTTTTGGGTAAGTTGCTGGAGAATACGAAGCCAGAGACCTGACCATGTCCCGTTACTTGAGTAAAGTGCAGCTCCAAGCCTCTCGGTTCTCTTACTTTCGTGTCAGCTACATTCCCCGAGAGGAGAACGACAGGGCCGACGCGTTCCCGTTTGGCCACCTCGGCCGACGAGACACTGGGAAGAACGTATGTGGAGCACTTGCAGACCCCAAGCATTGAAGCACGGAAGAGGCATTGCCGGTTGCGCAAGGGCCCTCTTGGATGGATGCCTATGCGTGATATTTGACCGACAACACCCTCCCTGAGGACCCCGCGGAGGCTAGACTGCTCAAGCGGCGGGCCCCAAGGTTCCTGATAATGGATGGGAGGCTCTATCGAAGGTCGTTTTCATACCCGGTCCTCAAGTGCGTAGGGCCAGAAGCAGACTACATCTTGTGGGAAATCCATGAAGGCATCTGCGGGAGTCATCTGGGGGGCAGAGCCCTAGCTTACAAGGCCCTACGACAGGGGTACTACTGGCTGACCATGAAGGAGGACGCGGCTGAGCTTGTTAAGAAGTGTGATAACTGCCAGCGCCATGCCAATATTCAGTGACAGCCGACGTCTCAGCTGACCCCCTTGGTGGCACCTTGGCCCTTCGCCCAGTGGGGTATGGATATCTTGGGACCATTCCCCCCGGCCTTCAGACAGCGCAAGTTCCTCCTGGTGGCCATCGATCACTTCACCAAGTGGATTGAAGGTGAAGCCCTTGCTAAAATCACTGAAAGCAAGGTGAGATCCTTCTTTTGGAAGTCTATCATATGCCGTTCGGACTACCCCATACTCTGGTCACCGACAACGACCGACAGTTTGATAACGTGCCCTTCCGAGGGTTCTGCACCGAACTTGACATCCTCCAGAGATTCACTTCCGTCGGACACCCCCAGACCAATAGAGCGGTCGAGGTGATCAATCGCATCATTCTCCAAGGACTGAGAGCCCGATTGGATGATTGCAAGGGGCGGTGGGTGGAGGAGCTCCACAATGTGCTATGGGCCTACCATACAACGCCGCGAGCCCCCCCGGAGAAACTCCGTTCAGCTTGGTCTTTGGGTCCGAAGCTATCATTCTGGTGGAGATAGGCTCCCCGAGTCCTCGAGTGGAGTCGTATAATGAGGAAGACAACTCGGACTGGCTACGGGCCAACCTCGACCTGGTGGAGGAGGTGCGAAACCGAGCGCGGCTGCGGATGACGGTCTACTGATAATGAGCTACCATGTACTACAACGCCGTGTGCATCCCAAGACTTTCTTGCCGGGAGACCTGGTCCTTCGACGAGCTGAAGTCTCAAAGCCGACGGAAGGAGGCAAGCTAGCTCCGAATTGGGAGGGGCCCTACCGAATCGCTGAGACACTCCGTCACGGGGCATACAAGATCAAAGAACTGGATGGGAGGCTGCTCCCATGGACATGGAACGCCGACAACCTCCGTCAATACTATCAGTAGTACATTTCCTTCCAACATTAAATACCATGCTAGTATCCTTGTGGGTTTTCACCCTTCACTGCTCATCAATGAACTTAACTTCTAGTCTCTCAGTTTTGCCACAAAGCCTAGTGTACCACTGGCAGAGCGATGTACCATCAGCTCTCAGCAACTTAAGCCTGACCTCCGTCAGCACTTAAAGCCCTGGGCCAGCTAGGCATAAAGCCCAGTGTACCACTGGCAAAGCGATGTACCATCAGCTCTCAGCAACTTAAGCCCAACCCCTATCGGCACTTAAAGCCCTGGGCCAGTCAGGCATAAAGCCCAGTGTACTACTGGCAGAGCGATGTACCATCAGCTCTCAGCAACCAAGCCCGACCCGGTCGGCACAAAAGCCCTGGGCCAGCCAGGCACAAAGCCCGACCCCGTCGGCACAAAATCCTACACCAGCCAGGCACAAAGCCCGACCCGGTCGGCACAAAAGCCATGGGCCAGCCAGGCACAAAGCCCGACCCCGGTCGGCACAAAAGCCCTGGGCCAGCTAGGCACAAAGCCCGACCCCCATCGGCACAAAAGCCTGGGCCAGCCAGGCACAAAGCCCGACCCTGTTGGCACTTAAAGCCCTGGGCCAGCCAAGCACAAAGCCCGACCCCATCGGCACTTAAAGCCCTGGGCCAGCCAGGCACAAAGCCCGACCCCCGTCGGCACTTAAAGCCCTGGGCCAGCCAGCCAGGCACAAAGCCCGACCCCATCGGTACTTAAAGCCCTGGGCCAGCCAAGCACAAAGCCTAACCCCATCAGCACTTAAAGCCCTGGGCAGCCAGGCACAAAGCCCGACCTCCATCGGCACTTAAAGCCCTGGGCCAGCCAGGCACAAAGCCCGACCTCCGTCGGCACTTAAAGCCTTGGGCCAGCCATGCACAAAGCCGTTGGCACTTAATCCCTGGGCCAGTCAGGCATAAAGCCCGACCCCCATCGGCACTTAAAGCCCTGGGCCAGCCAGGCACAAAGCCTGACCCCCATCGGCACTTAAAGCCCTGGCCAGCCAGGCACAAAGCCCGACCCCCGTCGGCACTCAAAGCCATGGGCCAGCCAGGCGCAAAGCCCGACCCCCATCGGCACTTAAAGCCCTGGGCCAGCCAGGC
>UESW01003872.1:0-74840 GCA_900491605.1 Calamus simplicifolius | reverse complement strand
GTACGCCAATGAGTCCCTCATGCAAGCTGGACAAGGATGAAGAAGGTAAGAAAGTAGATCAGAAGCATTACCGAGGTATGATCGGATCACTTCTTTACCTAACTGCAAGTAGGCCAGATATATGTTTTCTGTTTGCTTATGTGCAAGATATCAATCTAATCCTAAGGAATCACATTTATTTGCTGTTAAAAGAATCTTTAGATACTTAAATGGAACTAAAAATGTAGGATTATGGTATTCTAGAGACTCAACCTTAAAATTGATTGCTTATTCTGATTCTGACTATGCTGGTTGTAAATTAGATAGAAAGAGTACAAGTGGGGCATGCCAACTTTTAGGAAGTAACTTAATCTCTTGGTTTAGCAAGAAGCAAAATTCGGTTGCATTATCCACTGCTGAGGCAGAGTATGTTGCAGCTGGAAGTTGCTGTGCTCAAATCCTTTGGATTAAGCGACAACTTGAAGATTATGGTATCACACTTGATACAATTTCTCTTTTTAGAAGGAGGTTTGTCGCCACGCTCCGACTATTTTGACTAACACCTCGTGGATGTTAGGTGATGGCTCTATGGTTGATGTTCTCCAGGATAAGTGGATTGCTGACCTCCCCCTCTCTCTTTGGCCTAATTTTACCAGCATCGATATTCCCAGCAGTATGTGGGTTAAGGATTTGATTTCTCAGGATTTCTCCGGCTGGCATATGTCTATTGTTACTCAACTCTTTGGTGAGGAATTTGTTGGGAATTGTATCCTAAAGCCAATCATTTGATGATTGTGTTGATGTAAATTGTATATAAATTGATATATTAATAAAAGTTATTTGGTAGTTTATTCATTACAAGAGCATCTTCTTAAAACTCCTAATAGTAATGAAGCCCTCAGGATCTTCCTTCATGATAAAGGAGGATTTATCTTTGAAGATCCTTAAAAGAGTTCGCAACCAAATGATATACTATGACAGGGCCATAGTACTATCAATTATAGGACGTTGTATATCATATTTGCTGGTTGTCCTCTTAACCAAGGAGTGTAGAGACGCTGGTATGACATACAGGTGAAAGTGTAGGAGTACATTTCACCGAACGTGACTCATTTTCGGATACTCTACTGTCAAGAGTTAATCCGAGAAGATATAGGTATAAGTATCCTTCAGACCTGAAGATCACAACCAGTGGCTTACAAGAAACTCATTGTACTTAGGTGCCGGACCACCTGAATTTCTAATCCAGCTACGAAAGGTTACTGGGTGCAGTCAAGTACTTGTGGTAGTCAGTTATGGATCAAGATGGAATTTGACCTATCCCGTTAAAAGGAGAAATGCTTGTGTTTCAATTTAGCAAGACCTTGGCCAAGGCACTTCATGTGAAAGTCACATGATCACTAAAATTGAAATCACTTTATGGATTTGCTGTTTAGAGTTGACAGGATCTTAAGCCATCCTTAGCATTTGTGGTCAAGAGGATGAATTATACAGTAACTATTTCTTAGGGTTCTTGGAGTTTGCTCAGCAACTCTTTGACCTATCCGGACGTCGGGTTCCATTGCTAGATGGGCACATCGATTAGTATAGAAAATTATTTCTATGCTACCGGCTTAGGTTCGAACCTAGAGAGTCACACGCATAGAAGTTTCCTAGGATGATCTATTTGCTGATCAACGATTGAGAATCGTATATAATTTAATTAATCAATTTGATTGATTGAATTATCTCAATTGGATTAAGTACAAGTGAATAAGATTCAATTTGGTTTAAGTCTACTAGAAGGACTAATCAATTTCAAATATTGATTTAAAATTAGATTTGATTTGGATTTAAATAGATTCAGGATTAGCCAAATTTGATTTGGGCTAGGACCATGATCTATATTGGTTTAATCCAATAAATTCAAATTAGCTTAAAACCAAAAATCCAAACCCCATGTGTGAAAAAGGTTTTCTCGTATGATGAGATAACTAAAATCTCATCTCGTGAGAAATTAAATTCTCATGCAGAATTTAATTTATAACTTTTAGTCTTCTTCAAATGATTCCCAAGTTCAAGAAAAATAAATTTTACTAAAAGGTGCCTCTTTGGAAGAGCACTCCCCACAACTCTCCGTACATTGACAAGTGTGTGAATTAATGTGCCTCTTTGGAAGAGCACTCCACACAACTCTCCGTGCATTGACAAGCGTGTGAATTAATGTGCCTCTTTGGAAGAGCACTCCACACAACTTTTCATGCATTGATAAGTGTGTGAATTTAATATGTCTCTTTGGTTTTCACAAAAACAGCGGAATTCTAAATGTTAGAATTCAATAGGATGGCTAATATGAAACTATAAATAGAGGACATCCCTCACCAGATAACACAACACAAGATCAAAAGAGATCAAAAATTCTAAACAGTTAGAACCAAGTGTTACAGTTCTAAGAGTTAGAACAGAAAATTCTGGTGTGATTTTAGTATTAGCAAAAGCTTGGTGGATCTTGGAGGAAGATTCAAGTGGAAGAATTCAAGATCAGCAAAATTATTTTTCTGCGAGCTAGCACTCCCGGGAATCCGATCATTCGGAGGCTTCGCGTGGACAATACTAGAGGCCGGACGATTGAACGGCTATAGAGCACAAAGGATTTACCTACTGTTCTTAAGGTGAGTGATTTGATCCTTAGATCTTAAGGCAGGCTTCAAGATGAGTAGTATGACTTCTCATCTTGAAGATTAAGATATGATCTTAATTATTTAATTTATATGCAATACTTAGATCAAACGATCTTATAATATAAGGCAAAGATATGATCTTGATGCATGTTAGAAAGATTAATATGTAATCTTTAAATTTCCGCATTGATAATTGTTATCAAATTTTAAAATATGCATGCCTCGGGGATTAACTCTCCCAACAAATGGTATCAGAGCAATGGTTTCTTATTGAACTAATTTATTGCATGTAAATTAATGTTCTTATTAATTGTGTAATTATGGCTAAAACTAATCGCAAGGCTATATGGTCATAGATGGATTGAAAATCCAAATTACCCATTCAATGAGTTATTCTGTGACATATTGCCATGCTATTATTTTATCATTGATGCTCAATCCAAAGATAATTTAAATTGAGCTTATGCATCAAAAAATAGATTACACGCACTCTCAAAAGATGTTTTATATTTGATACATATTGATGTTGTATAAAAGCATGATATTTGCATGTTTAGTATAAAACATAGATATGATATATGATGGCATGATGTCTATGTTATGAAACATATAAATATTTATGAGAGTCTAATTTGAATGTCAAATGTTAATTTATAATCTCTTTAGATATGATCTAAATATAGGAATTATGAGTAGTAACATAATACATGTGATGCTTGATTGAAATATATTTAATCTTTTGGGTTAGCTAAATCGGGTCCATAAAGGGTTAGACCCTAAGGTTTAAATCAACTAGACTAAAAGAGTATTTGAACAAATCTAATTAGATTAGGTTAAGAATGCTCTAAATCAAACAATAGTTGTAGTTGATCATGTCCTTCTCTTTGATTAAACCAAATGGAAGTAGATTAGGCTCCGTGGTTGAGCATGAATCTCTTAGATGGTCAAATTAGAATTTGTTAACCATATGATGTCAAGGTGAGTTGACAAGTTGCTCTAGGATCAACGATCGAATGGTTTTTAATTGGGAGCTACTCGTATTGATGCGTCTTTAACGAGTTAATAGCATATACCTCCCATCGATCTCACTCACCTGGTCAATGTGGTAACCATTTATGATTCAGATCATTTACCTGATTCGGGTTGACCCATGCCTGTAAGGAAATCAGTCTGACTGATTTAGGTGCCACTTAACCTGACTTAATCTTACTTCATTCTACCCATTTCATACATTCAGTGGGAGAACTTGATTAGTCAATTTGTCTTCAAATTATAAAATCCTCTAAAATTATTAGGTCCTTAAAATGAAATAGTTATATGATAACTAGATCATAGCCTCCCATTAAGGTCGGTGATAATGAGTCCGATGTCTTGATAATCATTGGAGGCACTCCATGCCTGGTGCTTGTCAACCATCAGAATTATCATTCATTATATGATAAGTCAGCGTAACTATTAAATAGACAGTCAGGTGAGCCGAGCTTCACTCGGGCTTGGTTGTCTATTGATAGGTTATACTGATTATATCATTTAATGGTTGGACCTAACCAGAACTTTCAGTGGAGGCACTCCATGCCTGCTGAAGAGGTACATGGGGCAAAACTGAACACTAAGAATTATTTTGGGAAACAATTGGTTTTGAACCTACTCTTAGATGCATATGGGTTGGCCAAGCTTCACTTGGGCCTGTATGTAGTCTATGTAGATCTTAGTGCCCGCTAAAGAATTAAGAATAATTCTTCGAATTGGGGTGTAGAGGCTGCCAATTTAAACAAAATAGTGGGAGAATCTTTAGACTAAAATCTAAGTTTTAGACTGAATCAATTTATATACTACTAAATTTTAGTTTTTCCTTATGTAGACAATGGCCAATAATTTATCATTAAGGTCCCTATTGGATAGTGACAAGTTGAATGGCTTAAATTTCAATAGCTAGTTTAGAAAACTTAAGATCGTTCTTGAGCATGAGAGGATTTATATATTATGAATAATCCTACACCAGAGATACCTAATGTAAACACCCAAAGTTCTGAGAGAGACACTTATCAGAAATGGCTCAGTGATAGAACTAGCATGCGTTGCATCATGCTAGCAGCAATGAATGATGAATTCGGTTGCTGGTTCGAGAATGCTCAGCCAGAAGAAATCATTCAAGCATTGAATGAATCTTTTGGCACACCCGACGACATTGAAAGGCACAAGACTAGTTGTGCTATTTTTAATGCTCGAATGAGGGATGGATCTTTTGTCGCTAATCATGTATTGTACATGATCGAGAAGATAGAACTCCTAAGCAAGCTTGGCTTTCCCCTACATGAGCAGTTGGAAAAAGATGCGATCCTGAATTCCTTGCCTTCATCCTTCCGACCTTTCCTTACTCATTTTCGAATGATAAAGCCTGCAGTCAACTACCATGGTTTATTGGGGTTGTTACAGAACTTTGAGAAGGACAACCAGCTCTCTAAGGGTTTGGTTAATGTGGTTGAAGGATAAGGTAGGGCATCAACCCTTTGGAAAAGGGAAGAACAAAAAGAATAAAAAAAAGGTGCAACATGCTAGGACATCTATAAGGAGTCAGATGCAGAAGAAGAGAGTTGATAAAAGTCAAGCTGAATGCTTTCATTGCAAGATGCAAGGGCACTGGAAGAGGAACTGTCCTCTTTACATTGCCACACTTGATCCAAACAGGACGAAGAAGAAAAAGGGGCAAGATGTTGCTCAACAAGGTATTTATATAATAACACCTTATAATTTTTCTGTATATGATAATCAGACCTGGGTATTGGATACCGGGAGTCTTTTTAACATTTGCAATTCATTGCAGGGACTACAGGTCACTAGAAGATTTGAGGACAATGAAAGATTCCTTAATGTCGGCGATGGAAGATTAGTTCCAGTTCTGGCATTAGGAGTTCTTAAAATAGTTTTCAATAGAAATGTCATTGTACTAAATGATTGTCATTTTTTCCCAACGTTCTTGTTGAACCTAATTTCTGTAGGCCTTCTGGCCAAAAGTCATTATGAAATTTTAATAAAGGATGTTACTTTGAATATCATTATGAATGGAGTCACTGTAATGATTGGGCATTTATCTAATGACATTTATATATTATCACACCTATAAATATAGTGTACAAATCAAGTAAGCGCCCTAAAATAACTGATGTCACATATATTTATCTTTGGCACCATCGGCTGGGTCATATCAACAAGAACAGATTAAACAGGTTAACCCAGGAGGGCATCCTTCGAGTTGATGATTATGAATCATTAACTACCTATGAATCTTGTCTTCTTGGTAAAATGACCAAGTCATTTTTACTGAAAAAGGTAAAAGAGCCAAAGAGCTATTGGGTCTAGTACATACTGATGTATGTGGACCGATGAGCACTTGTGCCAAAGGTGGATATTACTACTTCATTACTTTTACAGACGACCTTTCTAGGTTCGGTTATGTCTATCTTATGAGACATAAATCTGAGTTGTTTGAAATGTTCAAACTATATCATAAAGAAGTAGAAAAAAAAAAAAAATATATTAAGACCCTTCGATCAGATCGAGAGGAGAATACCTTTCAAATGACTTTATGACATATCTAAAGGAGAATGGGATTCTCTCCCAATGGACTCCTACAGGAACACCGCAGCATAATGGCATGTCGAAAAGAAGGAATCGAACTCTGTTAGACATGGTTCAGTCCATGATGGGTTTTGCAAGCTTGCCAATATCATTTTGGGGATATGCATTAGAATCAGCTTGTCATATTCTCAATAAGGTTCCAAGTAAGTCTGTTTCTAAAATTCCACAAGAGATGTAGTATGGACATAAACTGGTTATCACCTATCTGAGAGTCTGGGGGTGTCCGGCTTATGTGAAACATGCAAAATCAGACAAACTTGAACCCAAATCTGACAAATATTTTTTTATCGGCTATCCGAAAGAAACCAAAGGATATTACTTCTACAATACTGAAGAACAAAAGTTATTCATTAGTAATAGAGGTTTTTCTTGAAAAGGAGTTTCTTAGGGAAGGAACAAATGGCTCTAATGTTGAACTTAAGGAAGTTCATCAAGTAGAAGGAACAACACAAACAACTGAACCCTTAGAATCTAAGTTGATTAGATCAAACTCAAAACCCATTTTAGATGCACCATTAAGGCGATCTGGTAGAGTACCACATCAACCAGATAGATACTTAGGTTTCTTGGTCCAGAACGAGGATCCTATTGAGCTCGATGAGAACAACGAGGATTTGATTACCTATATGGATGCTATGCAAAGGACTAACTCTGATAAATGGCTTGATGCCATAAAATCCGAACTTGATTTTATGAAGAAAATAATGTATGGACATTAGTTGACCCACCCGAAGGAATAAAACCTATAGGGTGTAAGTGGGTTTTCAAGAGGAAAAGAGGCGCAGACGAAAAGGTAGAGACCTACAAAGCATGTCTGGTTGTCAAGGGGTATCGTCAATGTTATAGTATTGACTATGACGATATTTTTTCCTGTGGCAATGCTGAAATCCAGTCGGATTATGCTAGCTATAGCAGCACACTTAGATTATGAGATTTGACAGATGGATGTTAAAATCGCTTTTCTAAATAGTAATTTAGAAGCATAGGTGTATATGATACAGCCTGAAGGTTTTATATCTGAAGACGAGTCTAAAGTGTGCAGGCTACAGAAGTCCATTTATGGACTTAAGCAAGCATCTAGGAGTTGGAACATACGATTTGATAATGTGATCAAATCTTATGGCTTTGTTAAGAATAAAGAAGAACCTTGCATTTATAAATGGGCTAACGGTTCTGTTATTGTATTTCTTGTATTATATGTGAATGATATTCTCTTAATCAGAAATGATATCCCTACATTACAAGGAATAAAGATATGGTTATCATCATAATTCTCCATGAAAGATCTGAAGAAGCATCCTACATCCTAGGGATGAAGATCTATAAAGATAGATCTAAGAGGATGCTTGGTTTATCCCAATCTACATACATTGATACCGTGCTAAAGAGGTTTAGCATGGAGAATTCCAAGAAAGGCTATCTTCCGATAGGCCATGGAATTCATCTTTCTAAGCAGGATTGTCCGACAACTCCTAATGAAAGAAAGTATGAGTCGAATTCATATGCTTCGACAGTGGGATCGATTATGTACATCATGACATGTACAAGACAGACGTGGCATACTCACTAGGAGTAGTGAGTAGATACCAATATGATCCAGGAGAAAAACACTGGTAAGTTATTAAGACAATCCTTAAGTATTTGAGAAATACTAAGGACCAGTGGTTAGTCTATGGAGAGTCTGATTTGAAACTTGTTGGATATACTGATTCCAGTTTCCAATCAGATCATGATGATAGCAAAAGTGTGTCAAATTTCGTGTTTATCCTAAATGGTGGAGCTGTTTGCTGGAAAAGTTCCAAGCAACATACAGTGGCAGATTCAGTGTGTAAGGAGAGTACATCACTGCATCAGATGCCGCGAAAGAAGCTGTGTGGCTACAAAAGTTTATATCCGAACTTAGAGTGGCACCTTCCATAGACGGACCAATCCTGTTTACAGTGACAGCACTGTGTCATAGCTCAAGCAAAGGAACCACAAGCACATCAGTGCACCAAGCACATACTGCATCGGTTTCATCTTATTCAAGAGATTGTAGAACGAGGTGACATAAATCTTCAGAAGATTGATGAAAATGAAAACCTAGGTGACCCATTTACTAAAGCACTCAGCATCAAGGAGTTTGACGACTATAAGTTGAAGATGGGTATTAGATACTGTAATGAGTGGCTTTAGGCTAAGTGGGAGTTTGTTGGGAATTGTATCCTAAAGCCAATCATTTGATGATTATGCTAATATAAATTACATATAAATTGATATATTAATAAAAGTTATTTGGTAGTTTATTCATTACAAGAACATCTTCTTAAAACTTCTAATAGTAATGAAGCCCTTAGGATCTTCTTTTACAATAAAGGAGGATTTATCTTTGAAGGTCCTTAAAAGAGTTCGCGACCAAATGATATACTATGACAGGGCCATAGTACTATCAATTATAGGACATTGTATATCATATTTGTTGGTTGTCCTTTAACCAAGGAGTGAGATACACTGGTATGACGTATAGGTGAAAGTGTAGGAGTATATTTCATCGAACGTGACTATCTCCAGATACTCTGTTGTCAAGAGTTAATCCGAGAAGTTATGGGTATAAGTATCCTTAAGACTGGAGGATCACAGTGACTTGCAAGCAACTCATTGTACTTAGGTGCCGGACCACCTGGATTTCTAATCCAGCTACGAAAGGTTACTGGTTCCATCAAGTACTTGTGGTAGTCAGTTGTGGATCAAGATGGAATTTGACCTATCCCGTTAAAAGGAGAAATGCTTGTGCTTCAACTTAGCAAGACCTTGGCCAAGGCACTTCATGTGAAGGTCACATGATCACTAAAGTTAAAATCACTTTATGGATTTGCTGTTTAGAGTTGACAGGCTCTTAAGCCATCATTAACATTTGTGGTCAAGGATGAATTATATGATAACTATTTCTTAGGGTTCTTGGAGTTTGCTCGGCAACTCTTCGACCTATCCGGACGTCGAATTCTATTGCTAGATGGGCACATCGATTAGTATAGAATGTTGTTCCTATGCTACCGGCTTAGGTTTGAGCCTAGAGAGTCATATGCATAGAAGTTTCCTAGGATGATCTATTTGCTGATCAACGATTGAGAATCGTATATGATTTAATTAATCAATTTGATTGATTGAATTATCTAATTGGGTTAAGTACAAGTGAATAAGATTCAATTTGGTTTAAGTCTATTAGAAGGACTAATCAATTTTAAATATTGATTTGAAATTAGACTTGATTTGGATTTAAATAGATTCACGACTAGACAAATTTGATTTGGGCTAGGACCATGATCTATGTAAGTTCAGTCCAATAAATTTAAATCAGCTTAAACCAAAACCCGAATCCAAACCCGATCTCACATGATGAGATAACTTAATTAAATTCTCATGTAAAATTTAATATATTAATTTAATCTTCTTAAAACCGTTTCCATTGGAATTCTAAGTGTTAGAATTCATGTGAAATTTATGTACCTCTTTGAATTAACCAATGATGGAATTCTAAGTGTTAGAATTCACATCTCTTTGGTTTTCACCGAACGTCGGAATTAACAAGACGTTGGAATTCTAAGTGTTAAAATTCACAGGTTTTCACTAAACATCGGAATTAACCAAACGTTGCGTCTCTTTGGTTTTCACCGAACGACAGAATTCCAAGTGTAGAATTTAATAGGCTAAAGACTGAATTGAGCCTATAAAACAGAGGACATTCTTCACCAGATTACAACACAACACACGATATGTCGTGGATTGAAATTCTAAAGAGTTAGAACACAAAATCCTAGTGTAATTCTGGTATTAGCAAAAGTTTGGTGGATCTTGGAAGAAGATTCAAGTGGAAGGATTCAAGATCAGCAAAGTTATTTTTTCGCGAGCTAACACTCCCGGAAATCTGATCATTCGGGGACTTCATGTGGACGATACTAGAGGCCGGACGATTGAACGACTGCAGAGCACAAAAGGATTTACCAATTGCCCTTAAGGTAAGTGATATGATCCCTAGATCTTAAGGCATGCTTCAAGACAAGAAGTATGACTTCTTACCTTGAAGATCAAGATATGATCTTGATGATTTTATTTATATGCATAATTTAGATCAAATGATCCTATAGTATAAGGCAAAGATATGATCTTGATGCATGTTACATAGATTAATATTTAATCTTTAAGATTCCGTATTAATAATTGTTATCAAATTATTAAAATATGCATGCCTCGGAGGTTGTTTCTCTCTACATGTGTTACATACCAACTTATCATTAAATTTTTTAAATTCTAATTCATGGGTGGTGGATACCGATTGCGGTTCTCATATATGCAAGTCATTGTATAGACTGCAGAAAATTAGAAGTTTAAAGAAAGGTGACTTCGAGCTGTTTGATGCTGGAGGAGAGTCCTTTCAGGCAGAAGTTGTTAGAACCTACATCTTAGAGTTGCCATCCGGCAAGCTTCTAGAATTAGAAGACTGTTACTATATGCCAAAAATCATTAGAAATGTAATTTTTGTTCCTTTATTGTTAAAGAAAGGTTTTGAAATTAATGGAAAGAGTAATGGTTGCTCTATTTCTTTTTCTAATGAATTCTATTGCAAGGCATTATGGAAAATGGTCTTCTAGTTTTATGTCTTAATGACAATTGTTTCATGTTGGTGAAAATAACAAAGAAAAAGAGAGGATATTAATAATACCTTGCTTTGGTATTACTGACTTGGTGTTGACCAAATTAATGATTTTGATGAATAACAAAAATCACATGAGTATATTTCTTATGTTACTAATGATTTTGATTAAGCACTTCAAAATTTAAAATATTTAATTAATCAAAATTTAAGAAAATTGAGTTTGAATCCATGTCTTGTATCAAGTGTCAAGTTTCAAAAATTAGAGCTGACTCTAAAGTATTTGAGTCGACTCCGGAGTGTGTCAAAATAGTTTGGTACTTTCGATATGGATTAGAGCTGACTCCTGCAGAGATTAGAGCCAACTCTAATCAAA
Source organism: Calamus simplicifolius (assembly GCA_900491605.1). Taxonomy (NCBI): domain Eukaryota; kingdom Viridiplantae; phylum Streptophyta; class Magnoliopsida; order Arecales; family Arecaceae; genus Calamus; species Calamus simplicifolius. The sequence continues at coordinate 63,556 of UESW01003872.1, read as the reverse complement.
AGACAGAGAGTCTCATTTCTGCATCCAATTAGAGCCGACTCCTGAAGAGAATTAGAGCCAACTCTAATGGTTATATAGAGAATGATTTTTTTAGAGTTCAATTAGAGCTGACTCCCGCATTTGCTAGAGCCGACTTCCGCACGAGATGTGTCGACCCCACAAAAAGCCAGAGCCAACTCCGCGATGAGCGAAAGTTTTCATTTTGAATATCCCAAGTTAGAGACAACTCCAGGTCTGGTTAGAGCTGACTCTAATCTATTAGAGGCGGATTTTAAAAGTGTCTAATGGTTAACATTTTTTCAACAAATCTTAATAGTTCTTTTCTCTTTCGTGATAAACACATCTACAAGTACTTTTAACGGCTAGTTTTCATCAAAAAATGGATTTAGAGGAGATTATAAAAGAGGAGCCATCCAACCATTTTGAAAAGAAGAAAAAGAGAGAAAATCAAATTGAAAATAAAAAAGGATAGAGTTCAAGTTTGAATCCTATTGTTCGAAACTGAGTTTAGAGAAATCCAAAGCATTCAAAAGCTAACTTTGAAGGATTTCTATCAATCAAAATGAGAAGCAAAGAGCCCTAGTTCTTCAAAAGCCTCTACATCAACGATTCTTCTAAAGCTTCAAGCCCAACTTGAGGAAGATCATTTCAGAGAAAAAAAAAGAAAAGCCTAAGTTCAAAAATCTTCTAAATCAGGCTCTTCTATTTCTATCTTGATTATATTGTCTTATTTGCTCATTTGAGTAGCTTTATATCTGTTGTAACCTTACTCTTATTACATTTGATTACCGATTCAATCAGTGACTGAATCAGGGGAGGCCGTCGAGCCTTGTTCAAGCTAGATAGCTTGTGATAGGTTTTGTGCTGATGAACCTATGAAAATCGGCTGGGTTTATTGTGATCATTGTTAAAACAATAAGTTTGAGTTGTAAGCTTGGAAAATAACTCTGTTATAATCATGATGATTATAGTGTGGCCTAAGAGTTGCTTAAAAGTGGATGTAGATGTAGCTAACACCGAACTACTATAAATTTTTTGTGTTTGTCGTACTTGTATCCGTTTCTCTCTACTCTATCTTTCATACTATGCTTTGCATTCTTAGCACCACACTCATTGCATATATCCTTGTACACTATCATTTTGTGAGATTATTTTTAATCGCCAAATTTTTTAAGAATCTAATTCACCCCCCCCCCCCTCTTGGGTTGCCATCTGGGCCAAGAATTGGTATTAGAGCTAGTGCTCATCCTTTCTTGATCTAACAATCAAGAGCTAAAGATCCAAATGCCAGCTCAAGCTGGTTCTTCTTTTTCCGAGGGACAATTCATAAATCGTTCATCCTTGTTTAATGGCACCAACTATTCATATTGGAAAGCTAGAATGAGGATATTCATTCAAGCCTTAGACTATGATTTATGGAGTTTCATTATCAATGGTCCTAGCACTTCTACACACTTAGTAGATGGATCCATTATTCCTAAGCCAAAAAGGAATTGGAATGAGAATGATAGGAAAATGGCTAGCTCAATGTCAAGGCCATGAATATCCTATACTGCTTCTTGGATGCAAATGAATTCAATAGAATATCTACTTGCATCTCAGCCAAAGAGATATGGGATCGGTTGAAAGTTACCCATGAGGGTACCAATCAGGTTAAAGAGTCCAAGATTAACATTCTTGTGCATAAATATGAACTCTTTAATATGGATTAGAATAAATTTATTACTTGCATGTACACTAGATTTACTGATATAGTGAATGGATTAAAAGTCTTGGAAAGACCTATACTAATCTGACTTGTTCGAAAAATTCTTAGGTCCCTTCCAAGAATATGGGAAGCCAAAGTGAAAGCAATCCAAGAAGCCAAGGATCTTAATAGTTTATCTTTGGAGGAGCTCCTTGGATCACTCATGATCCATAAACTTATAATGAAGCAACATCTTGAAGAAGATGTGAAGAAGAAAAGAACATTACACTTAAAGTTATTGAAAAGAAAATGTGTAACCGTAAAGAAGATGAAGACGATGATGACACGCTCTCCTTGCAAGAAAGTTCAAGAAATTCATGAAAAGAAGAAGGCCATTTCATTAAAAAAAATATTTAGTATCAAATTGAAAGGAGATAAAGAGAAAAATAAAGATAAGAAGAAAGATCTCGTGATATGCTATGAATGTAAGAAGCCCGGACATTATAAATCTAAATGTCCTTAGCTCAAAAAGGGATATAGAAAGAAGAAGAAAGAGTATGTTGCAACTTGGAATGACAATGATGAATCTTCATCTGAAGATGAACAATAAGAAGTTATCAACATATGTCTTATGGCCAATAAAGAAGAGGTAAGTTCTAAAAACTCTACTTATGACTTTATTTTTGATGAACTTTATGATGCTTTTAATGAATTATTGAATGATTTTAAAGTTTTAAGAACAAAGAACAAGGCTTTGAAAACTAAATATCTAAATCTTCTTAAAAAGAACGATGAATTTACCATTGAAAAGCAAAATCTGAAAACCAAGATTTAGAGAAAGAGAAAAATATGATTTCTGCTAAAAATCAGAATTTAAAAAATAAAGTTGAAAAGTCCAAGAATATTATTGATAAGTCTACTTATAGCTCGGAAAGACTCAATCTACTCTTAAATAATCAAAGAGCTATTTTCAATAAGGCTGGTTTAGGTTACAAATCATATAAGAAACAAAAACTTGTTAACAATTTCTTTATAAAAAAATTGGTTGAAAATGATATTTTCTATTTTTGTTGTGGTAAAAAAAGGCATAAACCCTATGTTTTCAATCATAAGATTTCTTATATAAATACTGGTTATAAAGATAAAATGATTTGGGTTCCAAAAGGAACTATATTTGTTGCTACTAATCATTAAGGACTCAAGAAAGCTTGGGTACCTAAACATAAGATGTGATTGCTTTGCAGGAGTATCTTGCAGCCAAATAATTAAAAAGAAAATGGTATCTTGATAGCGGCTGCTCAAGACACATGATGGATGACAAAGATCAATCATCACCCTTGAAGAGATGAGGAGATAATGGTTAAGGTCAAATCATGGGCATTGGTAAATTCAGATCACTCCATCTACTTTTATTGAAAATGTTTTATATGTTGATGGTTTAAAACATAATTTGATTAGTATTAGCCAACTATGTGATAAAGGTTTCAAAGTTTATTTTGAAGCATCTATTTGCACGATATCTAATCCCATTGACAATAGCATTATCTTTGTTGGAAATAGAAATGTCAATGTATACTCAATTGACTTAGATAATTTATCTACAAGTAGCCATTGCCTAATTGCTGATAATGCTAAGGTGAATGAGATTGAGTGTCTATGGCATCGTAGATTAGGTCATGCAAGCACACACCTTGATTTCAAAATTAATTAGAATGGATTTAGTTAAAGGTCTTTCAAAATTAGATTTTGAAAACAATAGAGTTTGTGATGCATGTCAATTTGGAAAAACAAACTAGAAATTCTTTCAAATTCAAAAATATTGTTTCAACTTCTAGGCCACTCGAGCTACTACACATGGACCTTTTTGGACCTACTAGAACCACTAGTCTAGGAGGAAAGAAATATGGTCTTATGATAGTAGATGATTACTCTAGATTCACTTGGGTACTATTTTTAGCTCATAAAGATGAGACTTTCTCGATATTTCTGAAATTCTTTAAGAAAGTCATAAATGAGGAAAAACTACCATAGTGTCTCTTAGAAGTGATCATGGGACTAAATTTAAAAATTATTTATTTGAAAACTTTTGCATTAAAAATGGCACCCATCATAATTTTTTAGCTCCTAGGACACATCAACAAAATGAGATGGTAGAAAGAAAAAATATGACTCTAGAGAACATGGCCCGTACCATGCTATGTGAAAGCCAACTCCAAAATATTTTGGGCGGAAGCTATAAACACAGCATGTTACATCTTAAATAGAGCCTTGATTAGACCAATTCTTAAGAAAACTTCCTATGAACTATGGTATAATAGAAAACCAAATATTAGCTACTTTCATGCATTTGGTTGTAATATTTTATTCATAACAATGGAAAGGACAATCTAGGAAAGTTTGATGCTAAGTCAGATGAAGGTATATTCTTAGGATATTCTACATCTAGCATAGAGTGTTAATAAGAAGTATTTGATTGTAGAAGAATCAATTCATGTAGTGTTTGATGAGTCTTTAGCATCAAGTTTGGAAAAGAAAGATGATGAGGAAGATACAAATATACTTGGAAGAGGTTTTAAAAAATTGAATATTGATGTATCTTCAGATCATGAACCTGAAGCTAAGGATGATGATTCACCTAAGGATGATGATGTTGATACTACTCGTAATGATACAGATCTACCTAGAGACTTGAGATATACTTATAGTCATCCAAAGAACCTAATCATAGGTGATCCATCTCAAGGTGTAAGACTAGATCATCCATGAGAAATATCAACAATCATCTTGCATTTGCGTCTCATATAGAGCCCTAAATAATTGAGAAAGTTAAAAAGATAATTATTGGATGTTAGCTATGCAAGAAGAATTAAATCAAGTTCATTAGGAATAAGGTATGGACCTTAGTTGATAGACCCAAAGATCATCTAGTTATAGGATCCAAATGGGTATTTAGAAATAAAGTTAGATGAAATGATAGTTATTAGAAATAAGGCTAGATTAGTTGCAAAAGGATATAATCAAAAGAAGGTATCGATTTTGATGAAACCTTTGCACCTATTGCTAGATTAGAAGCCATTAGGTTGTTACTTGCATTTGCATGTTGCATGAACATCAATTTATTTCAATAGATGTAAAAAGTATATTTTTAAATAGTTTTATAAATGAGAAAGTTTTATTGAACAACCACCTGGTTTTGAGGAATCATGTTTTTAAACCAAAGCACAAGTTTATGTTGAACAATTATCTGGTTTTGAGAATCATAAATTTTCAAATCATGTTTTTAAACTACACAAAGCACTTTATGGTTTAAAACAATACCTAGAGCTTGGTATAATAGACTTAGTAATTTTTGATTGAAAATGATTTTTCTAAAGGAAATGTTGATAAAATCCTATTTTTGAAAAGAAAAGAAAAGATTTATTAGTAGTACAAATTTATGTTGATGATATAGTATTTGTGCTACTAACAATCTTCTTTGTCAAGATTTGCAAAGTTAATGCAGGGAGAATTTGAAATGAGCATGATGGGAGAACTCAACTTCTTCCTGGACTTCAAATCAAAAAGAAAGAGAGAATTTTCATCAACCAAACAAATATACAAAGGAAATTCTTAAGAAGTTTGGAATGGAAATCGTCAAACCCTTGGTACACCAATGAGTCCTTCATGCCAACTCGATAAAGATGAAGATGGTAAGAAAGTAGATCAAAAGCATTATAGATATATGATCGGATTCTCTACTTTATTTAACAGCTAGTAGACCAGATATTATGTTTGCTGTATGTTTATGTGCTAGATATCAATCTGAACCTAAAAATCTCACTTAATTGCTGTAAAAAGAATTTAAGATATTAAGTGGAACAAAAATGTAGGATTATGGTATTCTAGAGACTTATCAATTAAATTTGATTGCATATTCTGATTCTGATTATGCTGGTTGTAAATTAGATAGAAAAAGCACAAGTGGTGCATGCAATTCTTAGGAAGTAACTTAATCTTTGGTTTAGCAAAAAGCAAAATTCAGTTGCATTATCAACTGCTGAAGCTGAATATGTTGCAGCTGGAAGTTGCTGTGCTCAAATCCTTTGGATTAAGCGACAACTTGAAGATTATGGTATCACACTTGATAAAATTCCTATTAGATGTAACAACACTAGTGCAATAAATCTAACTAAAAATCCAATTCAACATTCAAGAACTAAACATATTGAAATTAGATATCATTTATTAGAGAACATGTACTAACAATAATGTTTATCTTGATTATGTATATACTGAAGAACAATTAGCTGATATATTTACAAAACCCTTGAGTGAAGAGAGATTTTGTTATCTTAGAGGAGAATTAGGATGTTTGTGATCCATTGGAATATTTTGAAACCTCTAAGAATGATTATCTAGATTTAATCAATTTTCTTGAAAACTTTCTTGTGTTTTAAGAAAAATCATCTAGATGTTTGATTTCTTGATCCCCCATGCATTTAAGAAAAATTTATCTAGAGTTTGATCATGGCTTGACAAGTTTTAGACTTGATACTCTTAAGTTTCACTGAAACTATCTTGGAGCCGACTCTATTGGAGTTGGAGTTGACTCTAAGGCCAGATAGCCTTCTATTTGCTCATTAGAGCCGACTCTAATTACTGTTGGAGCCTACTCTATTTTGAGCATTGACTGTTGTATCAGTTTAGAGCCGACTCTGCTTTACGGGAGCCGACTCTAAGTGGTCCTCAGTCACTATTTCTAGGGCAGAGCCGACCCTTTTCCAAATCAAATCGACTCTAAATCGTTCCAAACTCCCTTCCACTCCTCTCAAACTACCAAAAATCCTTGATTTCAACCTTCTTTGATCTCTAATAGCACCCAAGTGTCGTGCATCCTCTGTTGGAGTCACCATCACCATAGGTAGACGGTCCGCGCATCGTCTGGCGAGGCAGCCCTCTCCGAGCATGCCATCGACTTCTTCTTCCTCAACTCGGATGCTATTCCTACTCCTTTCTCATCACAAATCAACTTCTTGGCTAGAAAGGCGATCACTATCGGAAGAAAGGTAGACTTTGATTTTCTTGACCTAGAAGGTTTTGACATTGGAAGACTTTTAAGGAATATGGGTTTAGTAAGCTATGTGAGAGGGACCAATGTTCACATTACTTTGAAATTTTGGGGAATATTTTGAAAATACCTATTGCTAGAATGACTGCCACTCATCCAAATGATAGATGTGAAACTTTGACAAGAATGTTGGGGAGAGAGGTTACTGAATTTGAAGAAATTTTGGCAAATTAGTTAAGTTTGGAAACTGAGATTATTACATAATATATGTAGTAGAATTTTGTTTCCAAAAACTGGGAGATTTGAGTTTGTTTCAGAAAGAGATGTTATTATGGACTGTGGTACTGAATGGTTATCCAATTAATTTGGCTGGGATGACGATTGGATACATGGCTGAGGCTGGGACAAAGAAGAGATTTTTTCCTACCCTATGGAATGGTCGTAACATTGATTTTTCGAAGCCAAATGATAGATATTTTAGAAAATGAGCCTCAAAAGAAGTTAAGACATACTAATTATTATAACATTTCTACTCTTCATCGCATGGGATACAAAAAAATAAATGGATAGTGGCAAAGAAGGAGACAGACTGACATGCCAGAGCCAATTAGAGGAGTCAGAGCCGAGGATGATCATGATATTAAGAAAGTCTCTGGGCCTTCAACACCTGCACCTAGACCTTCTACTCCTGGACCATATGCTCCTCTACTTGGATCGAGCTCTTCATCAGCTCCATCACCGACAGCATCAACTGGACCCTCCTTTGCTTTCACTGTCGAGCAAGTTGTCCAATTTAAAGAGATAATAAATGTTGCACTTGCCGAAGGAGAGGATTAAAGAAAATTTTTGGAAACAGCTTCTGGGTATAAGGTAGCAAGTTTATATTTTGAAAGAAAAGGTAGGAAAGATTGAAAAGTCAATCAATACTTCGGCTGATGGTTTGAAATCAGAGTTGCAAATCATTTTTGATAAAATCAAGGTATTGGTGATGATTCAGACATATATTCCAAGTGTAATGTAGAGAAGCTTTAAGAAAGAATTGATGTAGCTGCTTTCACAGTTGAGAAATTATTGAATGAATAAAAATTGAAGACTCAAAGGATGGAATGGGACTGATCTTGACAGAATTGAAGAGACTTTTAAAGTTTTGAAGTGATGTCTCCCTTCCTTTCCTGGTGATCCAGCCAATCCAAGCTAAGCCAAGCCAATCCAACCAATCAATCTATCTATCTTAGTTTATGTTTAGAAATCTATAGTTAGAATCTTATGATAATACTAGCTTGTACTTAGGATTTTTAAGTTATGTTATGTTGTTGTTTTAAAATTTGACTTTATTTTGTTTGTATTTACTTGACATGTACTTGCTTCTTTGTAATCAATGAAAAAGTATGAAGTTGTTATGAATGTTCCTGGATATCTCTAAAATTATTATCTTTTTATATCATTCTATAATGTTTGATTCTAAATTGGTTAAGTTGTATCTCAACCTGAGCTAAGACTACCCTATGCTTCCTTACTTTTTGTTGATGACAAAAAAAGGGAGAAAGTTGTATATGCATATACATAGGGGGAGAATTACTCGGGGGGAGCTTATTTAATTTGAATGACTTGAATTGATAATTAAAAATTGATTAATTTGAATTGTATAAATCATTGGATAAAATTTCTAATTCGTGGAATAGTTAAGCAAAATATTTGAAATAGAGCTATTGAAATTTTGTTGACTATCATTCTAATTAAAAAGTTACTTAAGTTGAAGTTAAAATGCAATTTTATATGTATATACTCAATGTTTTTGTCATCATCAAAAAGGGGGAGGTTGTTGACCCAATTATTAATTTTGATGAATAACAAAAATATATGAGTATATTTCTTATGTTACTAATGATTTTGATTAAGTGTTTCAAAATTTAAAATATTTAATTAATCAAAATCTAAGAAAAATTGAGTTTGAATCCATGTCTTGTGTCAAGTATCAAGTTTCAGAAATTAGAGCCGATTCTAGAAGTATTAGAGCCGACTCCGGAGCATATCGGAATAGTTTGGCACTTTTGGCATGGATTAGAGCCGACTCCTACAGAAATTAGAGCTGACTCTAATCAAAAGATAGAGAGTCTCATTTCTGCATCCAATTAGAGCCGACTCCCGCAGAGAATTAGAACTGACTTAAAAGGTTATACAGAGAATGGTTTTTTCGAGGTTCAATTAGAGCTGACTCCCATATTTGCTAGAGCCGATTTTTGCACAAGATGCGTTGACCTTATGAAAAGCTAAAGCCGACTCCGTGATGAGCAAAAGTTTTCATTTTGAATATCCCGAGTTAGAGTCGACTCTAGGTCTGGTTAGAGCTAACTCTAATCTGTCAGAGATGGATTTCAAAAGTGTCAGATATGACTCCAATGATTAACTTTTTTTCAACAAATCTTAATGGCTTTTCCTCTTTCGTGCTAAACACATCCACAAGTACTTTTAACATCTAGTTTTCATCAAAAAATAAATTTAGAGGAAATTATAAAAGAGGAGCCATCTTACTGTTTTGAAAAGAAGAAAAAGAGAGAAAATCGAATTGAAAATAAAAAAGAATAAAGTTCAAGTTTGAATCCTTTTGTTCGAAACTGAGTTGAGAAAAATCCAAAGCATTCAAAAGTCAACTTTGAAGGATTTCTATCAAATCAAAATGAGAAGCAAAAAGCACTAGTTCTTCAAAAGCCTCTACATCAACGATTCTTTCAAAGCTTCAAGCCCAACTTGAGGAGATCATTTCATAGGAAAAGAAACAAAAAGAAAATCCTAACTTCAAAAATCTTCTAAATCATGCTCTTCTATTTCTATCTTGATTATATTATCTTATTTACTCATTTGAGGAGCTTTATATCCGTTGTAACCTTACTCTTATTACATTTGATTACTGATTCAATCAGATAATTAAATCAGAGGATGACGTCGAGCCTTGTTCAAGATAGATAGCTTACGATAGGTTTTGTGCAGGTGAACCTATGAAAATCAGCTAGTTTCGTTGTGATCCTGTTGCTAAAACAACAAGTTTGAGTTATGAGCTTAGAAAATAACTCTGCTGTAATCAGGATGATTATAGTGTAGGCTCAAGATTTGCTTAGGAGTGGATATAAGTGTAGCTAACATCGGACCACTATAAATTTCTTGTGTTTGTCAGGCTTGTCTCTGTTTCTCTCTACTCTATCGTTCATACTCTGCTTTACATTCTTAGCACCACACTCATTGCATATATCCTTGTGCACTATCACTTTGTGAGATTATTTTAAGCGCTAATATTTTAAGAATCCAATTCACCCCTTCTCTTGGGTTGCCATCTGGGCCAACACTTGGTCATATTAGTGAGTCAAGATTACACAAATTATACAAAGAAGAGTTTTTTGATCCTTATGATTTTGAATCATTAGAAACTTATGAATCTTGTCTTATGGATAAAATGACCAAATCTTCATTCTTAGGACATGGAGAAAGGGCAAATGAATTGTTAGGACTTGTGCATACAGATGTGTGTGGTCCTATGACAACTTCAGCTAGCGGTGGATACTCTTACTTTATCTTCATCACATTTATCGATGAACTATCAAGATACAGACATGTGTATTTTTTGAAACATAAGTCTGAAGCTTTTGATAAATTTAACGAGTTTCAAAGTATGGTTGAAAAATAAACTAGGAAGTATATTAAAATCCTTCGATCTGATTGAGGAGGAAAATATTTTTCTAGTAAGTTTTTAGACTATCTTAAAGAAAAGGGTATTCTCTCTGAATGGACACCTCCGTATACACCACAATTAAATGGTGTAGCAGAAAGAAGGAATCATGCTCTATTAGATATGGTATGGTCCATGATGTACTTTACAGATCTTTTAATTTTCTTTTGGGGATTTGCTTCAAAGACTGCTGCATATATTTTGAACAGGATATCTTGTAAGTCTGTACCTAGCAGTCCATATGAGATATAAAAAGGAAAGAAGCCAAATATTAAATATCATAAGATATGAGGCTATCAAGCTATATCAAAAAAAAAATTTGGATATAAACTAAGTACTAGATCAGATAGGCATATATTTGTAGGTTATCCTAAAAATAGTATAAGTATATCTTCTATAATCCTACTGAACATAAGATTTTTGTTGGTAGGCATGCTATTTTCATGGAGAAAGAGTTTTTCCTTGAAAAGAATAAGGATAGAAGAATTGAACTTAAAGAAGTTCATGACCTACAAATTGAGACAAATAATATTCCTCAACCAGATGTACCTATAGATAAGGTACAACCATAACACATATCTCCTTTTTAAAGGTCAGGTAGAGTACGAAGAGCACCTGAGAGATATAGGTTTATCATAGAGAATGATGAAGCCCATATCATTGAGAACGATGATCCACTGACCTATTCGAAAGTTGTCATGAGTAGGGACTCTGACAAATGGTTGGAGGCCATGAAATTCGAAATAGATTCTATGTATACCAACCAAGTATAGACTTTGGTTGATTAACTTGAGGGTGTAACCCTTATAGGTTGCAAATGGATATATAAAAAGAAAATTGGAGTGATGGCCAAGTAGATACATACAAAGCTGGGCTAGTGGCAAAAGGTTTCAGACAAAAATAAGGAATTGAATATAAAGAAACTTTTTTGTCAGTAACTATGCTCAAGTCTATTCGAATTATGCTTGTACTAGATGCATATTATGATTATAAAATCTGGTAGATGGATGTCAAAATTGCATTCCTTAATAACCATTTTGAGAAAGAGGTTTATATGACTCAGGCGGAAGGATTTGTCTCAAGTGGGAGAACAAATCAAGTATGCAGGCTTAAGAAATTTATTTATGGATTAAAGCAAGTATCGAGGAGTTGGAACATCTATTTTGATATGATAGTCAAAGAGTTTGGCTTTATCAAAAATATGGATGAACCTTGTATGTATAAGAAGATAAATGAGTGTGTTATTGTCTTCTTAGTATTGTATGTAGATGTTGCCCAGATGTAGTAGCCCAAGAGGGGGGTGAATTGGGTATTTAAAAATTAATTCAATGGATGATATTGACTAACGCAGATATGTGCTTAATCAAAAGTTAATTTGCAGCGGTGCAGTGGAGTGCACAGAATAGAAAATACACAGATCAATCAAACACAAACACAACAAGGTTTATAGTGGTTCGGTGCCAAACTCGGCTCCTACATCCACTCCCCAAAAAACCTTTGGGAATTTCACTAATCGTATTACAACGATTACAACCCCTAGCCTTCCCCGGCTAGTCCTCTTGTTTTCACGGCACAAGGCAGCCAAATCCTCTAGCCTTCCCCGGCTAGTCCTCTTGTTTTAATGGCACAAGGAAGCCAATCCCCTAGCCTTCCCGGCTAGTCCTCTTATTTAATGGTACAAGGAAACCAATCCCCTAGCCTTCCCGGCTAGTCCTCTTGTTTTAATGATACAAGAAAACCAATCAAGAAACTAGGGTTATCTCTAACCCTAATACAAGATTTAACAAAGAGTAACAGATAGCTCCAAATATGAGCAGATATTCAAATAAGAACTTTACAATTCTTAGAAGCAATAACCAGCAGCAAATGTAGAATGTCGACGCAGCTGAGATTTGAATCTTGCTTCAAAGGCTTGGACGATTTTTGAGCAAGTGTTGAAGGATGAAACTTCGCAGCACAAAGACTTGCTTCTCAAGATCCGAAAGTTGTAAGTAATAAACACTCTCTTTTGATTTCTTTCTTTTCTCTCTTTTGTATTCTTGATGTGTCAAAATATGTAAGAAATTCGTCAAGGTTTTCTTCTGAACATCTCTATTTAAACCAATCAAAAAACTATCCGTTAGATTCATTGGTAAAATAGAAGAAAAGAAAAACGGGAAGAAATAAAACCGTTTGAAATATTTTCCCAAATGATGAAAGCATTAAACCCATTGCTAGTGAGGGATTCCTGTCCATAATCAAAAGGAAACGGTTAGCATTCATCAAAATAGAAATGAGAGAGAGAAAGAGCATTAAATGAGAGAGAGAGAGAGTAAGCATTTAAAACAAGGTTGGCTGAAATAAATTTTCAGCAACTCCCTTCAAGAAAACGTGCGGCCCATGGAGGAAAAGAGGGAAGAGCAAATGCTAAAGCTAGCTAACCAAGCTAGCTAACTCCCAAAGCTAGCACCAAGAGCCACGGCAAGAAATCAGCAGGAGGAGAATAAAAATAGCTAACTATATGGTTAGCTCTTTTTCAACATCCCACGGCTAGCAACAAAGAGCAAGAAAAGAAGTTAGCTAAGTGCCATGGTTTCATGCTATAAAGGAAAAGTAGTTAGCTATGGAGCTAACTAAGGCACAAACTAGTTAGCTCTTTAGCTAACTAGCCATATAAGAAAAAATCCAACGGCTTCATGAACAGAGATAGATTTAAAACTAGTTAGCTCATAAGTTAGCTATAAAAAGGTGTATGAGGCCATGTAAAAAGATAGTTAGCTATATAGCTAACTCAATTCAAAAATTTCATGCGGCTAGGATGAAAACATTTCAAAATAGTTAACTCATAAGTTAGCTATAAAAAGGCAAATCTATTCATGACAAAAATAGCTAACTCCCAAGCCATGAAAACAATAAAGATAGTTAGCTTATAAGCTAACTCCCAAAGGGAATCATGAAAAGATGGTTAGCTTGTAAGCTAGCTTTCTCAATAAAAGCTACGGGAGATGGTTTCATGAAAAGGAATTCTTATCATCCAGCTAACTCATAAGTTAGCTATCCATAAAGGTGTGAAGCCATGATAAAAGAAGTTAGCTGTGAGCTAACTCTATTTAGAAATCATGCGGCTGATTTGAGAAAGGGAGGAAAGAAGTTAACTAACTAGCTAGCTATTTTAAAAGGTATTCTATCATGCAAAAAGCTAGTTAGCTTGTTAGCTAACTGGATGAAAGGATAGCTAACACATAGCTAGCTATACCAAGGAGTTTTCATGCTACGTAAGATGGAATGGATGAAACAAGTTAGCTTGCAAGCTACCTCCTTCAACAAAGCATTCGGCCAAGGAGAAAAATGTGAGGAAACAAGCTAGCTTTCCAAAGAAGAGAAACCGGCCAGCAAGAAGGGAAGTTAGCTTCCTAGCTAACTTATTCCAAGAAGTGTTCGGCCAAGTGGAAAAAAATCAGCAATAGATAGCTAGCTTGCAAAGGAAAACAGCTAACTGATGGAAGGAACAAGCTAGCTTCTAAGACAACTCTATTTATGCATGGTTCGGCTAGGCACAATGTGAGTGGGAAATAAATTAGCTAGCAAGTGGGGAAAGCTAGCTAAGAGGAGAAATAAGGTAACTCACATATTCATGCAATAATTCTAAGCAATTAAAGAGTCAATTAAATGTTTTGTAATCATCAAAATCAATTCAAGGGTCAACAATCTCAACAATCTCCCCCTTTTTGATGATGACAAAAACATACAAATTTATTAAGCATAAATCATTCAGCATACATAATCAGCATTCAAAATATAATCTCCCCCTAAATATATTAATCTTCCTTGAATATATGAAGTGATTCTTCTCCCCTAAATTTTAATTTATGCATTATTCTTCTCCCCCTTTTTGTCATTGATCAAAAAATGAATTTTCAGAATATGCAATAATTCAACACAATTTATGAAGAGAAGATGCAATATATTAATTCAAGCATAGTTCATAATTCAGTCATTCATAGAAAACATATTACATGACATGAAACATAGATCAAACATAGAATACAATCATCATTCATCATCAGAAGATATGACTTTAGGTTGCTTGGAAGAGCCTTCAGGTCGAGTGGATGATCCGGGTACATCATTAGGTTGAGAAGGTGGCGTCCAAAGATGAGAATGAGAGAATGAAGCTCCAGGGGCAGAAGCAGCAGCAAGACCAATCTGAATTTCCAGCAAATTGCTCATCTTCACGGTGGATGCATTCAGGTGGTCAAGAGCATTCGCGGCATCCTTCGTTGTGCTGTCATTGGTCCTCATCTGGTGTGTTACCCATTCAGCCTTGGTTACAACATCTTCAAACTGGGATTTCAATTGCTCAACGTCTTTCTTAATACAATCCACTGAAGTGTCGTTGTGAAAGAACACACGACTGTTGAGCACACTAACATCATGCACAAGTTGCTTCACAATAGTTGACATATGATTAAGAGTTTCAAACACAGAAGAAATATGGGGTACCAAGGATAGATCATTGTTGACGGAAGAATTACTATCACTGGTACTCCTATTTGAAAGTGCAATGGAAAGATCATGAACAATTTGTTTGATTTGATCTTGACTAATCAAAACAGTAGGAAGGGGTGAATTTTGATTTTGATTGGTATAATGAGTGGAAGATTCTGGAATGTCCGGATGATCATTAAGAAACGGGTTTGACTCATTCATAGCAGCTAAAAATTGATTAGGTTGATTGAAGTCGTAATTAAAGAAATTTGGAGGAGAACAAACTGGTGGAGGAGGATCGGATGGAATTAAGTTTGTAGGTTGAGAGATAGTTTTATCAGCAGTTCTGGTTCTAATCTTGGTCCAAATGCCATTACGTTTGGCATAGTCCATACGGTGGAGGGAGTGTGCATTAAAAATGTCAGTGTGACGCAATGATGCACTAGTTTCTCCTTTGAGTTTCACATTATGAAATTCAAATACGTAAGTGAGAAACATCCCGTATGGCAAGGCGGCTTTGGATCTACCTACAGCTTCTTTCATTATAACCATCATTAATTCTGAAAAATCTAAGGGAGTTCCTTCTAATATGTTAAACATTAGTCCTATGTCCCTATCAGTTATGGCATTAAATGAACCGGCACGAGGGGCAAATATCTTTGCAATAATACTGTGTAGCAATCTATTCTCAACATTCAACATGTTAGCATCAAGATTGTCTACATGAGCATTATCATCCTCTAAGCCCAAAATAGAAGCAATTTTAAAGTTTCGATCGCTAGGAAAATATGTCAAGACACCATCGGATGGAATACCTAGGGCTGACCCTAGCACATCACTATTAAAATTAATTTTAACATTTTTAACAAGTGAAGAAATAGTTCCATCACCAAAACTAATATTTTCATAAAATTCATAAACAAGAGTAGGATAAATAGGTTTCCTAGTAGATAATAGGTCAGTCCAACCTTGAGAAGCTAGGAGATTTCCTATTTTAAATCCCTCTTTTTCTAAGAAACTAAAATCTACTAACCTTCCATTGGAAATAGATCGAGTGGTTAAAGAAGGAAATATAGATCTTGAGGAGGAAGAAGAATTTTTCCGAGGAAGATCCATTGTGTCTTCTCTTGAGTGAGAATCCTTCTTCTTTGGAGCCATCCTTTTCCTCTACAAGATGGAAGAAGCTTGATGAAAAATAGAGTAAGAAGGAGACGTTTTTGGAATGAGGCGAGTGGAATGAGAAAACTTTCTTGGTGGAGACATGTGAGTCAAGAATTTGGCCCTTATATAGGGAGGATTCAAAAGAGCTAGCTTGTCAGATGCCTGGATGGTTACCTGGTTAGTTAGCTTTCTTGAATAGTCCCATGATAAAGGTCAAAAAGGATAGGTGGCGTGGAATAAGGTGGACAAGCTTTCATGAAAAAGAAATGTGGGTAGTTAACTACCTAGCTAACTTACTCACTAGAAGACAAAAACATTGAGGTCATTCTAAGAATTTTCATGAAAGATTTAATTGATTTAGATGGAATTAGATAATCAATACATTTCAATCAAGATGTCCAATCACAAACAAGTGTCACAAACATGATTACTTAATTAATTAGATGGATCAATCATTCCAAGTTCTATTCTTATTTCATAAAATTTTGATTCATCTAAAGGTTTAGTAAATATATCTGCGAGTTGTTTTTTCAGTGTTTACAAATTCCAATACAATGTTGCCATCATTAACATGATCTCTAATAAAATGATGTCGGATTTCTATATGTTTTGTTCTAGAGTGTTGAATAGGATTTTTAGTTAGACAAATTGCACTAGTGTTGTCACATTTTATTGGTATTCCCTTTTGTTTGATACCATAATCCTCTAGTTGCTGCTTAATCCACAAAATTTGAGCATAGCAACTTCCAGCTGCAATGTATTCGGCCTCGGCCGTAGACAATGCTACTGAAGTTTGCTTCTTGCTAAACCATGAGATTAAGTTAACACCTAGGAATTGGCAAGTTCCACTAGTTGATTTTCTGTCTAGTTTACATCCAGCAAAGTCTGAATCGGTGTATCCCATTAAGTCAATGCTAGATTGTCTGTCATACCAAAGTCCTAAGTTTTTAGTTCCATTTAAATATTTAAATATTCTTTTAACAGCAAGCAAGTGTGATTCTTTAGGATTAGCTTGATATCTGGCACACATGCAAACACTAAACAGATATCAGGTCTACTGGCAGTTAAGTATAACAAAGATCCTATCATTCCTCTATAAAGTTTTAGATCTACAGATTTTTCAGAATTACAAGCATCAATTCTACAAGATGAGCTCATAGGGGTACCGATACTTTTAGATGTCTCCATGCCAAACTTTTTGATCATCTCCTTGATGTACTTGGATTGGCTTATGAAGATCCCGTCATTGCTTTGCTTGATTTGGAGTCCGAGAAAATAATTCAGTTCTCCCATCATACTCATCTCGAATTCTCCCTGCATAAGCTCAGCAAAATCTTTGCATAACGAGTCATTAGTGGCACCAAATATGATATCATCTACATAGATTTGAATAATTAAAATATCATCATTTTGTCTTTTAATAAATAAGGTTGTATCGACATTTCCTCGAATGAATTTATTACTAATCAAGAACTTGCTTAATCTTTCATACCAAGCCCGGGGAGCTTGCTTCAAACCATACAAAGCTTTGTTTAATTTAAATACATGGTTTGGAAACAAGTGATTTTCAAAACCGGGTGGCTGTTCCACAATACTTGTTCAGCAATATATCCATTTAAGAAAGCGCTTTTAACATCCATTTGATATAATTTAAAATTCATAAAACAAGCAACAGCAAGAAGTAATCTGATAGCTTCTAATCTAGCAACAGGGGCATATTTCATCAAAATCAATTCCTTCTTCTTGATTATAACCCTTAGCTACTAGTCTTGCTTTATTTCTTATTATGTTACCATGTTCATCTAACTTATTTCTGAAATCCATTTGTTCCAATAATTTGATAATCATTAGGTCTTTCAATAAGTGTCCAAACATTATTTCTTTCAAATTGATTAAGTTCTTCATGCATTGCATTTAACCAATCAATATCATTCTTAGCTTCATCATAACATTTAGGTTCAATTTAGAAACAAATGCTAAGTTATTATATATTTCTAAATGTCGATCTTGTCCTAATTCCATGAGATATTTCACCAATAATTTGATCTTTAGGGTGACTGTGAACATACCTCCATCCTCTTTCTAAGTCATCATTACCTTGTGAGGCTTCAGGTGGATTAGGATTGCTTTCTCATTTACCTCTTGTGTATCTGATCATCTTTGTCCTTCAAAGTGATGTCTTTGAGTTGATCTTCAATTTCATCTGCATCAACTATACCTTTTCTCTTCCTTAAGGGAAGATCATTAGTTTCATCAAATATCACATGAATAGATTCTTCAACTACCAATGTCTTTTTGTTAAAAACTCTAAAAGCTCTACTATGCAATGAATAACCAAGAAAAATTCCTTCGTCAGATTTAGCATCAAATTTATCAAGGTTATTTTTCCGTTATTCAAAACAAAGCAGCGACATCCAAAGACATGAAAATAACGATATTAGGTTTTCTACCTTTCCAAAGTTCATAAGGAGTCTTTTTCAAAACAGGTCTAATTAATGCACGATTTAAAACATAACATGCAGTGTTAATTGCTTCAGCCAAAAATATTTTGGGAGATTGCTTTCACACAACATGGTACGAGCCATTTCTTCTAAAGTTCTGTTTTTCTTTCTACTACTCCATTTGTTGAGGTGTTCTGGGTGCAGAAAAATTATGTTCAATTCCATTTTCATTACACAAATTTTCAAATATTGATTTTCAAATTCTTTTCCATGATCACTTCGTATCGATAAAACAGAAGAATTCTTTTCATTTGTAATTCTTTTAAATAATTTTTGAAATGATGGAAATGCTTCATCTTTACTGGCTAAGAATAAAACCCATGTAAAACGAGAGAAATCATCAATTATGACAAAACCATATCTTTTTCCTCCTAGACTAGTTGTTCTTGTAGGACCGAATAAATCCATGTGCAAGAGTTCTAAAGGTCTAGTGGTTGAAATCACATTTTTCGATTTAAAAGATACTCGAGTTTGTTTTCCAAATTGACAAGCATCACAGATTTTATCTTTTTCAAAAGAGAGTTTTGGCAAACCATTTACTAAATCCTTTTTGATTAGTTTAGATATAGATCCAGCTTGCATGAGCTAGCCTACGATGCCATAACCAACTATTATCAGTTTTATTATTCATAGCAACTAGGCAATCAACATTTCTATCATTCAAATCATTTAAATCAACAATGTAGATATTACCATGCCTATGACCAACAAATTTCAGATTATCATTAGTAGGATTTTTAACAATGCATAAAGATGATTCAAATGTAACTTTAAATCCTTTATCACATAATTGACTGATACTTAGTAAATTATGCTTTAAACCTTTCACAAGTAAGACATTGTCAATAAAAGTATGAGGTGTGATACCTATTTTTCCAATGCCAATAATTTTTCCTTGGCCATTATCACCAAAAGTAACAACACCTCCATCTTTTGCCTCTAAAGTGATGAATTGAGACTCATCACCCGTCATGTGTCTTGAACACCCGCTATCCAAGTACCATTGTCTTTTAGTTGCTCGGGTTGCAAGACACACCTGCATACACAATTTTAAGTTTTGCTCTTAGGTACCCAAGCTTTCTTGGGTCCTTTCGGGTTAGTTAAAATAGTTCCTTTTGGAACCCATATTTGTTTAACTTTGTGTGTGTGACAAGTATATGCTTTGTGTCCAAATTTACCACATTTAAAGCAAGTAATTCTAGTTGAATCATCAGCATGCACATAAATATTTTTCAAAAATTTTTGTCTTTCAATAGGATTGTATCCAAGACCAGCTCTATTGTAAACAGCCCTTTGACTATTTAATATCATTTCTAACTTTCTGAACTCAAAGTAAATTTATCAATAATAGGTTTTAATTTACTAACTTCATTTTCAAATCTTGGTTTTCCTTTAGTAAAGAATCATTGTTATTTGAAATTCTTTCTTTTTCAAGAGTAAGTTCCTTAATTTCATTTCTCAAGTCTTTATTCTTTGAACTTAATTTAGCAAAATCATCTACAAGTTCATAAAATGCACCATGCAATTCATCAAAAGTAAAGTCATCTAGAAAGCTAGGACTTACCTCATTTTCATCAGCCATGAAGCATACATTTGCAACTTCAGTCTTTTCTTCTTCTTCCGAACTTGTTGCTTCACTGTCACTCCATGTAGCCAACATAGCCTTCTTCTTTACTTTCTTAAAACCTTTCTTCAACAGTGGACATTCTGGTTTGATATGTCCAGGCTTCTTACATTCATAGCATATAAGAGGTTCACTCTTTTCTTTATCCTTGCTATGATCACCTTTAGTAAATATTTTTCTTTTTCCAAATCTTTTTCTTCTCATAAATTTCTTGAACTTTCTAGAGATGAGAGCCATATCATCATCTTTTTCACTCTCACTAGTTTCATCTTCACTTTCCTCATTTTGAACATTACCTTTCAATGCCATGGTCCTTCTCTTCTTTGAATCGTCTTCATCAATGTGTTGACGTTGTTGTAGTTCATGAGTCATCAAAGATCCGACCAATTCTTCAAGTGATAGATTGTTGAGGTCTTTAGCTTCTTGTATAGCTGTGACTTTTGCTTCCCATGATCTAGGCAAAGATCTCAAAATTTTTCTCACAAGATCACTGTTAGCATAAGACTTACCCAAACTTTTTAAACCATTAATAATGTCGGTAAATCTAGTGAACATATCAGTGATATTTTCAGATGAATCCATTTTAAATAGTTCATACTTATGAACAAGCATATTAATTTTGGATTCCTTGACTTGGTTAGTACCCTCATGGGTAACTTCAAGTCTATTCCAAATCTCTTTAGCAGACATGCATGTAGATATACGATTAAACTCATTTGCATCAAGAGAACAATAAAGAACATTCATTGCTTTTGCATTTAATTGAGCTAATTTCTTATCTAGCTCATCCCATTCAGATTCAGGCTTTGCAATATCAATATTATCAATCTTAACAGTGGGTGTGTGAGGTCCATTAATTATGATTCCCCATAAATCATAATCAAGTGCTTGAATGAATATTTTCATTCGTGCTTTCCAATAAGTGTAATTTGTTCCATTGAACAAAGGTGGTCTATTAGTTGACTGTCCTTCGGTCAACATAGATCCCATTTGGATTACTACTGATCTTTAGCTCCAAGCTTATCAAAGCTATAGGAATCAAGAGCACGCTGCTCTGATACCACTTGTTGCCCAGACGTAGTAGCCCAAGAGGGGGGTGAATTGGGTATTTTAAAAATTAATTCAATGGATGATATTGACTAACGCAGATATGTGCTTAATCAAAAGTTAATTTGCAGCGGTGTAGTGGAGTGCACAAATAGAAAATACACAGATCAATCAAACACAAACACAGCAGGTTTATAGTGGTTCGGTGCCAAACTCGGCTCCTACATCCACTCCCCAAAAACCCTTGGGAATTTCACTAATCGTATCACAACGATTACAACCCCTAGCCTTCCCCGGCTAGTCCTCTTGTTTTCACGGCACAAGGCAGCCAAATCCCCTAGCCTTCCCGGCTAGTCCTCTTGTTTTACTGGCACAAGGAAGCCAATCCCCTAGCCTTCCCGGCTAGTCCTCTTGTTTTAATGGTACAAGGAAACCAATCAAGAAACTAGGGTTATCTCTAACCCTAATACAAGATTTATCAAAGAATAACAGATAGCTCCAAATATGAGCAGATATTCAAATAAGAACTTTACAACTTTTTAGAAGCAATAACCAGCAGCAAATGTAGAATGTCGACGCAGCTGAGATTTGAATCTTGCTTCAAAGGATTGGACGATTTTTGAGCAAGTGTTGAAGGATGAAACTTCGCAGCACAAAGACTTGCTTCTCAAGATCCGAAAGTTGTAAGCAATAAGCACTCTCTTTTGATTTCTTTCTTTTCTCTCTTTTGTATTCTTGATGTGTCAAAAGATGTAAGAATTCGTCAAGGTTTTCTTCTGAACATCTCTATTTAAACCAATCAAAAAACTATCCGTTAGATTCATTGGTAAATAGAAGAAAAGAAAAACGGGAAGAAATAAAACCGTTTGAAATATTTTCCCAAATGATGAAAGCATTAAACCCATTGCTAGTGAGGGATTCCTGTCCATAATCAAAAGGAAACGGTCAGCATTCATCAAAATAGAAATGAGAGAGAGAAAGAGCATTAAATGAGAGAGAGAGAGTAAGCATTTAAACAGAGTTGGCTGAAATAAATTTTCAGCAACTCCCAAAGAGAAAACGTGCGGCCAAGCATGGAAAAAGCAAATGCTAAAGCTAGCTAACCAAGCTAGCTAAGCTGTTTCCAAAGCTAGGCTAAGTAGCTAGCAAGTAAGACTCCAACGGCAAGAAGAAAATAGTTAGCTAGGCTATGAAAAGGTAGTTAGCCATATAGAGCTTCATGAGTTTCATGCTATAAAGGAAAATAGTTACTCATAAAAGGCAAACCTATTCATGACAAAAATAGCTAACTCCCAAGCCATGAAAACAATAAAGATAGTTAGCTTATAAGCTAACTCCCAAAGGGAATCATGAAAAGATGGTTAGCTTGTGAGCTAACTAAATAAAAAGCAAATCCTACCATGCAATAAAGTAGTTAACTAGTTAGTTAGCTAGATGTAAAGTTAACTCTATTCATGACAAAAGTAGCTAACTAGATAGCTAACTCCAAGGATGCTTTTCATGAAACGTAGCAAGGAGAAAGACAAAACTAGTTAGCTACTAAGCTAACTTGTTTCATGAATCAATCGGCCAAGTAACAGAGAAGAGAACTAGCTAGCTTGTTAGCTAGCTGGAGGGGAGTTTTCATACAAGACGTCCAAGGCAAGCTAGCTCATCAGCTAGCTGAATTTTCAATCCATTCGGCCAAGAATCCTGCAAGAAGAAAAATAGTTAGCTCTTTGGGATATCTAGCTAACTCAATGGACTAACCAGCTAGCTGCCTAGCTAGCTGATTCCAAGGAGTGTTCGGCCAGAGGAAAAATCAGCATAAATAGCTAGCTTACAAAGGTATCCAGCTAACTAATAAAAGGGACAAGCTAGCTCCCAAGTCAACTCAATTTATGCATGGTTCGGCTAGGCTCATTGTGAGTGGGAAAATAAATTAGCTAGCAAGTGGGGAAAGCTAGCTAAGAGGAGAAATAAGGTAACTCACATATTCATGCAATAATTCTAAGCAATTAAAGAGTCAATTAATGTTTTGTAATCATCAAAATCAATTCAAGGGTCAACAATCTCAACAAAATATCCGAACCTCGGCTGGGCCGAGCATCAAATCTCTGAACCTCGGCTGGGCCGAGCAAAATCTCCGAACCTCGGCAGGGCCGAGCAACTAATCTCCGAACCTCGGCAGGGCCAAGCAACAAATCTCCGAACCTCGGCAGGGCCGAGCATCAAAATCTTCGAACCTCGGCAGGGACCGAGCATCAAAATCTCTGAACCTCGGCTGGGCCGAGCAACTAATCTCCGAACCTCAGCTGGGCCAAGCAACTAATCTTCAAACCTCGGCTGGGCCAAGCAACTAATCTCCGAACCTCGGCAGGGCCGAGCATCAAAACCTTCGAACCTCGGCAGGGCCGAGCATCAAAATCTCCGAACCTCGGCTGGGCCGAGCAACTAATCTCCGAACCTCGGCTGGCCAAGCAACTAATCTTCGAACCTCGGCTGGGCCAAGCAACTAATCTCCGAACTTCGGCTGGGCCGAGCAAAAATCTCCGAACTTCGGCTGGGCCGAGCAACAAATCTCCGAACCTCGGCTAGGCCGAGCAACAAAATCTCCAAACCTCGGCTGAGCCGAGCAACAAAATCTCCGAACCTTGGCTGGGCCGAGCAACTAATCTCCGAACCTCGGCTGGGCCAAGCAACTAATCTCCGAACCTCAGCAGGGCCGAGCACAAATCTTCGAACCTCGCAAGGCCGAGCATCAAAATCTTCGAACCTCGGCAGGGCCGAGCAACAAAATCTCCAAACCTCGACAGGGCCGAGCAACAAAATCTCCGAACCTTGGCAGGTCAAGCAACTAATCTCCGAACCCCGGCAGGGCCAAGCAACGAAGTCCCCGAATCTCGGATAGGCTGAACATTTTATCCCCGAACCTAGACGGGGCCACAATCTCTGAAGCCCTGGCCAAAACCGGAGTGCGTATAAGCCCTGGCCGAAGTCAAGGGGTATATTCTGCTACTAAAATCTTGGCCAAAGCCGAAGAACATCCTTGACTATCGAATTCCTCGGGCCAACCGAGCGATATTCCTGCGCCCTGGCCATGCCCGATGCTCGAATGCTCGGCCAAACGAGCAAAGTCTTCGCACTTTAGCCATGCCCCAAGGCATCATTTGAAGCCGAGTGACCTCTCGGATACCCCAAAATAAAACCTCCCGATACTCCGGCAGAAGTAAAGGATTTCCTTCTAAGGACCGCCTAGGTCTGCCACTGGTCCAAACAGAGACCAACGACCCCCCAAAACTTGGTTCGGATACAGGCAGCTAACAAGCCCCGACCGACCTAAACATCCTTCTAAACTAGTTTGGATTCGGGTAGCTCACGTGCCCTGACTAAACCCAACTGCGGTCTCCTAAAACTTAGCTCAAACTCGGGCAGTTGATAAACCCCAATCAACATTGGCAAATGTTATGGAGACAACAACAGATGCACCAGATGCAAAATCTTCATTTTCATTGACCGAAAAAGAAAAAACAACAACAGTGAAAAGAAAAAATAAAAAAGAGCCCTCACAGGGGCTTACTATCTTCCCCGGGAGCTGCAGGGCCTCCCTGTGCCGAGTCTTCCAAACGCCGGGACAGCTCGGCGACTCGTTGGTGGAGGGACACTATCTCCTCCCTCTGTTGGTCCACCACTCGGCGAAGGGCTTCTGCCTCCCTCACGGAAACAGTGAGGTACTCTTCAACCGCCTTTTCTAGCCGTTCGTGGCTTGCAAAGGCGGACGCCAAGGACATGGCGTCGACCAGCACGGCGGTGCGATTCCCTTGAGAAACCTCCACGACCGCCGTTGGATGATTGTCCCCCACCTTGAGAAGCCATATCCGAAGTTGTTTAAAGACTAAACCGAAAGGATGGTAAATACCAGCACCCCACTCATCCGTATTTAGACTCCTCAAGCGAGTATCTTGATCAGTCAGGTTATAAATACCGACCCATGGGAATTCGCCACGTATCACCGCTTAACTGGCGGCCACAGGACCTGAAGGGCCATGCCCCTTCCCGAGCAAGATCGATAAATGTCGACGAACTATTCGGGAACCCCCCTCCTTCTCTAGAAACGGGGTACTTTCCGATCTAACCGGCCCTCGCAGTAAATGACCTCAAGCTTTCCTCATAACAGAACGCCCCATCCCCTAATCCGGATGTCACCCTATCCTCAACCGTCGGGAGCAACAAGACGACGTCCTAGGGGATTTTGTACAAGCGGCGCATCCGTTCCAATCTGCCAAGGTCACCTCCGAAGCTTAGTCGCTTGGGCTCACCATTTCTTCAATCGCAAGAGATGCTAAGCAAGATCGCAGCAAAAATAGGAAGACGAAGTTCTTTAAAGGAGAGCGAAAAGGGCACTATAAATAAGGATAGCGCCGCCATGACTTCATTTTTCCAATTGAAACCGCCTCAGGGTGAGGGTGAGGCGTCCCAACCTAGGCGTCCGGAACTGCCACCACGGGCGCCATGAAAATTGAGATTTCTCACGCGGCGCTCCCCAGCCATTACCTTCGCCCCTAAGGAATGACGGATCCACCTCGGAAAGGCAAGACGGCCCCACAACATTAATTAGGGCATCATTGCGTAGGATATCAAATACGCATCTCCAAATGCATATCGCACCACTTAAGCCTATACTCCCTACGCCCGAACCTACGCTTCGAACTAGGAAGTGGGGGGCATGTGTTGAAGGATAAAATCATCATTGCATTGATAATCGTGCGAGGGGCTAGGATCAGCCCCATTCCTCCGCCCGCTATGATATGCCCCTGAGGAACAAGCTAAACTAATATGGTCCGGCAGGCCATGCGACCCCTGACTCATTTTTCCAGGTTTCCATAGCCCGACCTTTCCGAACTACCCGTAACTCGACCTTCCCCGAGCTATCTATAGCTCGGCCTCTCCGAGCTACCATAGCTTGGTTGTTTCGAGCTACCTATAGCTCGGCTTCCCCCGAGCCTCCCATGGCTCGGCTTTCCTCGAGCTTCTATAGCTCGGCTTCCCCCGAGCCTCCCATGGCTCGGCTTTCCTCGAGCTCCTATAGCTCGGCTTCCCCCGAGCTTCTATAGCTCGGCCTCCCCCGAGCCTCCCATGGCTCGGTTTCCCTCAAACTTCTATGGCTCGGCTTCCCCCGAGCTTCCCATAGCTCGGCCTCCTCGAGCTCCTATAGCTCGGTTTTTCCCTGAGCTTCTATAGCTCGGCCTTCCCCGAGCTACCTATAGTTCGGCCTCTCCGAGCTCCCATAGCTCAGTTTTTCCGAGCTACCTCTAGCTCGGCTTCCCCCGAGCCTCCCATGGCTCGGCTTTCCTCGAGCTCCTATAGCTCGGCTTCCCCCGAGCTTCTATAGCTCGGCCTCCGTGAGTAATCCATGACTCGACACTCACCTCCGTGGAGCCCGACGCAGGAGAGCCTAGACCTATCGTAACAGATTCCCAAACAGAGAATCATGTTGGAGAGTGGTCTAGGACCTAATATAACTACCTGGGACCTACGTATCTATCAGATCTCAGGCCATCAAAGAGCTCTCCTAGCCATCGATCCCTCAACGAACAAGATACGGATCCCACCGGCCTACAACGGCCTGATTCGATTCATTCCCGTATCCTAACAACTTTCGAACCTTCCAGAAGGCGCTCAAGATACAGGTGATTGCCTATAAATACGACACTCCCAGATTCCTCAGATATGCGATGACAGCCCCTGGCTCACTCTCACTCTCTCACTCTCCCCCACTGCCGTCGGTGCTCCTCTAGAGCTCCCGATCGGCCACCCCTGGAGAGACTTCCCGGAGAGATCCCTCTTCCCATTTTCTGTTGCTTACCGATCCTTACTGACTTGAGCGTCGGAGGGTCTTCCGCGGAGGGCCATCCTCAACGCCTCTTGCGCGAGGACTTCTGTGCAGATCCGCCCAGAAGGAAGCTTAGACAAGAGATCGATCACGCCCGAGTCGAAGGACAGATCCCGGCGGCAACAAATATATAAATTATGCTGATTAACAAGTAATTTTAAAGAACATAAAATGTAAGTCAAATTTTCTATCTATCCGGATGAAGTCACCATGTCATGAATAAAAGCATTGGCTGATTCATCCCATTTTGAACAATTAATTATCTAATTGATTCAATTAAAGAATCAAATTGGTCTACCGCACCGTTTCATCTATCGGACAGATCGGTTCAGTTCGATCCTAGCAACTATGCTTGTCACTCGCTAGAGGCCTGCGCGTAGATACTCCACCTTAAATTTCATCCCTATTGGCCCTTCCCTCTTCGTAGAGGCCATTAAATGGCACGTTCCAACTCCCCTGGCCGAGGAGAATCCAAGCGGAGTTAACGCCTGCGGGTCCGCCGGGCATTTCTACGTCCCACCTCTGACCCCTTCACGCGCGAAGACCTGCTGACACCTGCGACCAGGCCCGTCCCAGAGCGCACTACGACCCAGGGATCCTCCCATTAGATACTGCTGTCCGACGACCGAGGAAAAAAAAAAAAAAAACAAAGTTAGACTGCGTTGACTTCAAACACCGTACGCTGATCGAACGGTTTGGATGGCCGAGAGGCTGGGCCCACGCGGTGCTCGCGCTGGGTTCCCGCTCTTTGGCGTTTTCGGGCGAAGGGAAGGCGAAAACAGCAAAAGCCAGACGGTGAGAGCACCGTGGGCTGCGAGGACTGGATTCTTCTACCGCAGCGTTTAAATTTCAACGGCCGACGGCTTCTACGCCTCCCGATGAAAGGTGGATGCTTCGGGTAGAGCAGCGTGGAAGTTGAGCAAGATGTACGCACGAGCTAGAAGGGGGAAGAGGCTTAGACCTGTGATATAATTGATTGCTACTCACTGTAATATATTTTTCATGATGTTTTCAGATTGATGATTTAGAAAGGAAGAAAAGAAGTGACTAAATCATGGAAGTTATCTTCAATGTAGGTTTTGAGTCTCTTCTGTACTCAAATTTTAATGTTGTAACACTAAATCATGGGATGTTTAAAATAGGGTTTAATTTTTGA
Organism: Calamus simplicifolius; assembly: GCA_900491605.1. Classification (NCBI taxonomy): domain Eukaryota; kingdom Viridiplantae; phylum Streptophyta; class Magnoliopsida; order Arecales; family Arecaceae; genus Calamus; species Calamus simplicifolius. The sequence continues at coordinate 35,273 of UESW01003872.1, read as the reverse complement.
AACTTTAACGGTGTTGAGTTGAGTTAAGTTTAGCACTAGATTATGAAAAAAAAAAATAAAGATTCAGTCTGTGTTCATGATAATCTTAATGATACCGTTTGACATGAGTTGGTAGGACCTTGAATGCCAACAAAAGGCAATAAAAGTAATGATATGGAAATGAGGGTGGTTGTTGTCAAGTCACCTTTTTGATCATCGACAAGCGTTCGATCGCTTTCTTCGACGAGCAAAGGATCTTTCGATTGACTTTTCTCGACCGAGAACCTGTAAAAAGTTCTTAGGATTGGAGATTTCAGCGGAGATCCTCTGCCGCTCAAGTTAGTGCTCTGGGTAACAGTCGTAAGCTTAAAGAAAGCTTAAGAGTTTTAGAGAGAGATGCACTATGTGAGCGTATATGTGGGCATCATCTACCTCATCAAAGGCCCATCCTACCCGTTTTACGAAAGTTTGCAAGCCCATGGCGTGACTAGTTGCTAGAAAGTGGCTTGCGGTGCAACTGAATGTAGAGCATGCGCAGTAGAGCCAGAGTGGCCGTAATTGCAGATTTGTTCCCCGCGTGGCATGTCAAGGTTGGCAGGATTTGTTAGACTTGAGCGGTTGTCGCTAGGTTTGTAGGGTTTGCCTGGCCTGGGCGACTATCGCTAGATTGGTAGGGTTTGCCGGACCTGAACAGCCGTAATCCATCGGATCTGTCTCCCACGTCTCTGTGAAGATTATGGACTATGGGAGAATCGTACGAGCAGCCATGAGCAGTGGGGTCGTATAGGCAGGTCCCATGAAGGATCCTATTTGGGTGGCTAACTCGAGGTCCTACCCGTGTGGTCAGGTTGGAGTCCTACCTGGGTGGCTAGGTCGGAGTCCTATCCAGGCGATCAACTGAAGGTTCTGCCTGAGTGACCGATTGGAGGTCCTACCCTGGTGGCCGACTGGAGGTTTACCCAAGAGGCCAGATCAGAGTCCTATCTAGGTGGCCGATTGGAGTTGCTTCTGGAAGTGTGATCATCATCATTGATTGGGTGTTGCTTCATCAGCCCCATCAGATTTTTTTTACTCCTGAGCTTGTGCGGCACGTGCCTCGATCCGCCAAGCAAGAGGAGTGTAGAGCCTCCATGCATCAAGATTCGAGCATCATTAATTGCAGAGTCCAACATGTGCGGAGGTTGTAGCCTCGGGGAAGTATGATCTTTTCACATTTACGGTAGTGGGCGCAGTACCATTGGCAGACACTTCTCTCATGACGAGGAGCTGCGTATCATCATTTGTCAGCCACAAATCGCGTTCCCCCATATATGCACCACTGGAACGCCATGTCGTGGGCGGTGAAAAGTCGCCTAACGATTAAGATGCCATCTTCCACTCATAGTCATCCACGTTGCTGTGTCATTAGACGCGATGATTCAAAATCCCATATAAAAGCCTTTTGTCTCTTCTATTGAGCCCTTTATGCTTCTAGTGCTCAGAGAGGACAAGCTCTTTCTTCTTCCCCCTATCATCCATGTCCTCCGAGTGTTCTTTATCTCGTAGGTTAGTTTCTTGAGCTCCTCTATCTCCTTTCAAATCTCCTCTTAGGTTTTTCATCTTTTGCTTCGAAGTAGTCATGGACCCTAGGCTTATTCACCAAAAAGGCAAATTTGTCATTTCCTCCTCCTCCTCCTCTTCTTCCTCTTCTTTCTCCTATGAGGACTAATTTCATCTCCAATTGCGTTGTAGGGTTGGCGATGTAGTGACCCATGAGCCCTTGAAGGCTTCGGTTGTTCAACGCCTCCTTTGGCTGCTATTCCAAGTTTGGCTGGTCTGGAGAGCGTCTCCTCAACCATGACCCCGACAGATGTAGAAAATCTTAGGGCTAGTTATAGGATCCCGGAAGGGATTAGGTTGTCCGCCCCTAGACCCGACAACAGGGTGACCGTTGGCCCCACCAGAGGGGTCACCCTGTATAAGGAGTTCTTTCGGGCAGGACTCCGACTTTCCTTCCACCCTTTTGTCGTCAGCCTCTTAAAGAGATATGACCTCCTTTGGCGCAGTTGGCTCCAAACTCCTTTCGAACCATCTGTGCCTTCGTCGTTCTTTGTCACTTTCATGGTATCATGGCCCGGGTTTCATTGTTTGGGCCATGTATTCCCTTCACTACTATCCTCCGAAGCGGATGGTGGTGCTTCTCTCTTAGACAGGGTAGGGTCCTTAAGTTAAACCTCCCATCCTCTATTAAGAATGAAATCTCGGTTCCAATTTGCCCACCTAGAGGGTGTGAGAGGGAGGGGAGAGCCGAACCTATCCCCGAACAAAAAACTCAACGGTGGAGCAGGGTGATAGGGAAGTGTTCGACCAGTTGTTGTCCTTCCAGATTCCTCCCTGTTGGGTTCTCCTATTGGAGAAAAACCTGTTTGATGCCGGTGCGAGCCCGGCATTGACCCTAGGTAAGCACGGGGCTTTTCTTTATCTTCTGCTTTTCTTCTTTTTCACTTCCCATCTAACCTTCTGTATGCTTATTGTAGGCATGAAGTTTTCTATCGACCAATTGAAGGGGTGGGTCGGCAAGAAAAGGAGGGAGACGGCCGATGGCGTAGGGACACCAAAGGCGAAGAGGCCCTACTCGTCGTGCCTGGCATCGTATCTGCCTTAAGATCATGGGGCCCATAGGAAGACGGCCCTGGCTGAGGTGGCCCCAACTGAAGTGGCCCCAACTGAAGTAGCCCCAACTAAAGTGGCTCCAGCGGCGGCAGAGCCAAGGGCGGAGGAAGTCTCTCCACAAACTGGAGGCAATGTGGCAACGACGATTCTCGTGCTTGCACCTGAGACAGCGGGGCCTCTAGGTCGGTAGTGGCATGTCTGCCCATTGGTGACTGCAGGCTCAGAGGTGCCCCCAACGATCATTTTGGTGCTCCATGATGGTCAACTGGTGGAGTGCTTGTTGGAGCATGCCCTCCTCCCATAGGACTGGGAGGAGATCCGTCGGCAGAGCATGGGGGAGGTCCTGGGCAATCTTTACACCTTGATGCTCTGGGTAAGTGACATCATGTTTCTACCCTTGAACTTGTTTTTCCTTTGTAGTTAGTGTACTTACTTTTTTATCATGTAGGTGGCGCGTAGCGTCTTCACTATGCGGATGCTTGCCTCTAGACTGCGAAATCCTGTGGTGTTGCCCGGAGGAAGGCCGCCGTCCAAGCCCAGGCTGATAAAGCAGCCTTGGAGCTGAACTCTGCTTGGGCCCATGAGGCGGCCCTAAGTGAAGAACTTCGAGTCGCCGTGGAAGCAAGTCGAGGACTAGAGGCCTGGCTCATGGAGGCAGAGGAGAAGATCCGAGCTGGGGCGAGTGCTCGAAGGCTACCGAATCAAAGCTGGCAGAGGCCACGACCAGGGTAGAGCACAAAGTCCAACTTGAAGGAGCCAAGCTGAGGGGAGACAGGGCAAAGGCACTAGTTGCCGATGCTGTGGCAAGGGTCGAAGTCACCGAGGCCCTTGCATGAAAGGCGGTGGAGGAGACCTCTCGTGCCAAGGAGGATGTCTCCCTGGCCGAGGCCAAAACATAAGTCACCAGAGCTGAGGCCGCTGGGGCTATGGAGGCATATAAGAACTTCGCCAACTTCAACGATGAAGTTGCCAAGGTGGCATGCGACACATACCTCAAGGGCTTCAAGGAGTGCAAGAAGAAGGTGCCTCAGGTCTTACATATTGCATACTTGAGTGCCATTACTATCGAAGACTCTGAGGAGTTGGTGAAGGTACCGATAGCTGCGATGGTCAAAGAAGTCGAAGACGACGATGACGACATTGCTGAAGTTGGGAGGGATGATGGCCCTGCACTCACGGAGGCAGTGACTGAGGCAACCACACTGATGGAGCCCATCGAGCCTTAGAGCCACTTTCCTTATATTTTTTGCCTTTTTGTTTCTGAACATTCTTGTAATCTGGCTTTGGCCAATCTACTCTATGTAGTCTTCACTTACAATCCAATAAAGAAATTTTCCTTTATGTGTTGTGTACCTTTTTTAGCTGGGCTTCGGTCAGCTTTATCCTTTGCACTTTATGCCTTCATGCTTTAATATTGGGGTCATTCTTCCTTCTACGACCGTGTCTCCTAAACACTTAGTGCTCGTGCTTATATGTTAGCTTTGGCTTCCAACTCCTTCTCATGGAGTTGTCATTTTTTCCCTTTTACGTTGCTTGCGGCACTAGTAGCCTTCACTTGCCTTGCAAAAATTCTCGAGTGCAGCGACACATCTTTAAGACAATGCGCTTGTTCGCTTAAAGAGCTTTAGGTAAAATTAGAGGCAAATTGACTGTGACTTGACCATTTAGGGGTGACTTGCCGCCATCTCCCGACTTGAAGTCGAGAGGTAGTCTCCAGTCGGTGAGGACTGACTGGATCTCCTTGATCGGCTGGGAGCGGCCTGTTGCCACCTCCCAATTCAAAGTCAAGGGATATCCCTCGATCGATGGGGGCCGATTGGGTTCCCTTGGCCTATTGAGGATGGCTCGCCGTCTCCTTCCAACTTAGAGTCGAGGGCAATTGTCCATCACCTATGAACCGACTTGACATCCTACCTAGATGGCTGCTGGGATCCTACCCGGGCGGCTGCTGGAGTCCTACCTGAGTGGCTTGATTGAGGTCCTACCCAGATGGCTACTAAAGATCCTACCCAGGTGGCTGCTGGAGTCCTACTTAGGTGGCTTGATTGAGGTTCTACCTAGGTGGCTACTATGTTCTACCTAGGTGGCTACTAGAGTCCTACCCGGATGGCCTGCTGGAGATCCTACTCGAGTGGCTTGATTAAGGTTCTACCCAAGTGGCTACTAGAGTCCTACCAGGTGGCCTATTGGAGAACCTATCCGGGTGGCTGTTGGAGTCCTACTCAGATGGCTATTGGAGAGCTATCCGGATGGCTGTTGGAGTCTTACCCGGGTGGCTGCTGGATTCCTATCCGGATGGCTTCCGATGTGGAGTCAAAAAATGGTCATCTAACGATTGTGAGCCAGAAGGTTGACGTCTTCCAACTGTGAGCCGATTGGACTCATCCGACGCAGGGTCAAAAAGTGGTCATCTGATGAGTGTGAGCCAAAAGGTCGACGTCTTCTAATTGCGAGCTGATTGGACTCATTCGACATGGGATCGAAAAGTCATTGTCGTTCATCGACTATGAGCCGAGAGGTCGACGTCTCCCAACTATGAGCTAAGAAATTATTATTCATCAACTGTGAGCTAAAAGGTCGACGTTTCTCAATTGCGAGTCAGAACAAGGCTTGCAGTGCAACTGAATGTTAGAACATGCGCGACAGGGCCAGAGTGGCAGTAATTGCAGGATTTGTTCCCTAGGTGGCGTGTCAGGGTTGGCAGGATTTGTTAGACTTGGACGGCCATCGCCCAGTTGGAAGAGTTTGCTAGGCCTGGACGATCATAGCTAGATTGGCAGGATTTGCGGACCTGAGCAGTCATAATTCATTAGATCTATCTTCCACGTCTCTGTGAAGATTCTAAACTGTGGAAGGATTGTACGAGCAGCTATGAGCAGTGGGGTCATACAGGCGGGCCCATGAAGAATCCTACTCAGGTGGCTGACTCGAGGTCCTACCGGGTGGCCGACTGGAGGTCCTATCCAGATGGCCAACTCGAGCTTCTATCTAGGTGCCAAGTCAACGTCCTACTTGGTCGATCGACTGGAGGTCCTACTTGGGTGGCCGACTCAAGGTCTACTCGGATGGCCGACTGATGGTCATACCTGAATGACCGACTCGTGATCCTATCTGGATGGTCGAGTCGTAGTCCTATCGGTTGGCCAATTGTAGTTGATTCTAAAAGTGTGATCATCACCGTTTATTGGATGTTACTCCATCAGCCTCATCAATGGTGGTAGTGAATGCAATCAAAAAAAGTCTAAGCATCTCAGAGGAGCTCCTGTAACTCTTAAAGTTTTTGGAGGAAATAAGACTTAATAGAGGAAAAGGGAGCAAAGTATAGCCTTAAAAGAAGTGGGTTTGCATTGTCATGGTGGTAAATGGATCCATTTATTATGGTTCTAAGCCTCCTTTTTATAGATAGGTTTCGTATCTTAAGATGGGTATGAATTATTTGAATTATAAGTATGTGCTTTATCATGATGAGCTAATCTTTCTGGATGGAACTATATGCGGTTCTATGGGCCACCTTCTCTGCAAGCAAGCATCAATTTCCATTAGTTTACCGGGAGACATACATATGCCAATTTGTTGGATATGTATTGCTTGTTGACATGTTGGGCATAAGCCTCTAAATTTCTTATCAATCATGCTGTCGATGGTGTTGATACGAACCAGATTGCTATATGTAATCATATTGGAGGTTGAAAAATTCTACTTATGACATGCCCCTCACTCTTGAGGTCGAGATAAACCACTCGGTGAGGGAGTAGCTAATCAAGACTTTAATCGTTAGTTGTTTGGAGTGAGTGAGCTCCTTTTGGTTAAGGTGAGTTCTTTTAAGCTTGTAAGCTTTTCTTATTCCTTGACGGATTATGAATAATGTTGAGCATCGACGTTGATATGCTCCAAGTATGAAATTCTTGGATCCTTTTAAGTTGACTTTGTTGGCTTCTCATTTTTGGTTAGTGAGTTCTTCTGAGTTTTGAGCTTTCTCTTCCTTCATAAGAGAGAGAGTTCTCTTCAGCTTCTAGCTCTCTCTTCTTTGTAAGTTGCATGTAGTTCGATTTTAGTCCAAGGTGAAGCATGGAGGTCCCAAGCCAAGAGCTTTTAGAGTGGACCAAATCATATTAAGCTTTGCCTAGCTTATGTCAACATCTGAGCTAATACACCTAATAAGGAAGTTAGCATTCAAGCTGTTCAACTAAATTGAGAGGCTGACATTTAAGCTATTTTATTGAGCTAGGAAGTCGACATTTGAGCTAATCTTATCGAGTTAGAAGGTTGTATGTGAACTAATTTGTCAAGCTAAGAAGTCAGCATTTAAGATGATCTATTGAGTTATGAATTCAACATCTAAGATGATCTGCCAAGCTAGGGGTCAACATTTGCACTAGTCCCATAGGTTGGGTCCCCTATAGAGATTAGCTAAGTAGTCCTTCAAAATATTTGCATGTAGGTTCCCTTGAACTTTGGTATTCTAGTGCTTTGATACTTTGGTACAGGTTTCATGCATAAATATTCATAAATAATCTTCTATCCTTGGCTAGCTGGAGTGAGGTCAAAAGAATGGTTCAACTCTCACTTTCTATTGAAAAAAGTTCATCTAAGTGGGTTGGTTGTTTTGGTAGAGCATGTTAGCCTTCTCTTTTTCAAGTAGGAGATTTCTTTTTAGTGGTCGGTATGAAGGATAAACTCTTTCTTCTTGTAAGGAAAGTTCTTTCGAACGAGCCTATTTTATAATGGTGTGAACTGCCTTTTTTTTTTTGATAAGAAGAGTTCTTTTGGAATGTTGACTAAGGGGACCAGCTCTCTATTTTTCTCGAGAAGAATTCTTTTAGATAGTTCGACTTTCTGTTAGAGGAGACTAAGCCTTCCCTTTTTCGGCGAGGAGGTTCTTTTAAGTGGTTGACAGGAGAGATTGGATCTTTCTTTCTCCTAAGTTTCAGGTGGACTTGCTTTTTCACAATGCGGATTAGACTTCTTTTTTCAATAAGGAGAGTTTTTAAAAATAGGTCAGTTAGGGAAACTAGCTTTTTTCATCTGCTCAAGGGAGTTTTTTTATACAGATTAGCTCTCTTGCGGAGTGGATCAAGTCTTCTTTTTTTTCAATGAGAAAAATTGTTCTGAGTGGGCGATAGGAGGGACCAATTCTCTTTTTCTTCTGAGGAGAGTTCTTTCGAGTGGGCCCTTGTTCTAAGGGTATGAATTGATCATTTCTTTCTCAGTAAGAAATTTTTTTTTAAGTGATTGGCAAGAAGGATCCATTCTCTTTTTTTCTTGAGAAAAGTTCTTCTAGACAATCTTACTTTATGGTGGTGCAGACGAGTCTTCTTTCTCTTAGCAAGGAGAGTTTTTTTGAGTAAATCTATTGGAAGGATCAACCTTCTCTTTCTCCTGAGAATAGTTTTTATAAATGGCCTAGCTCTTTTGGCAAGCAAATTAAGTATTCTCTTTCTTAACGAGGAGAAAATTCTTTCAAACAATTGGTAGGAGAGATCGACTTTCTTTTTTCTTAAGAAGAGTTCTTTCAGATGGGTCTTCTTTTTGGTAGAATGGATCAGGACTTTTTTTTTTTTCCAATGAGGAGAGTTCTTCCGAGTAGATTGGCTGAAGAGATCAGCTCTCTTTTTTCATAGAAAAGTTCTTTCAAGCGGGTTGTCTCTTCTGGCGAAGTAGATTGGGCCTTCTCTTTCTCATTAAGAAGAGTTCTTTCAAGTGGGTCAATAATTATTACCGATTTTCTTTCTCTCAAAGAGAATTCTTTTAGATAAATTGGGTCTTTTGGCGGAGTGAATCGGGCCTTTTCTTTCTCCACTAGGAGAGTTCTTTTAGGTGAGTTAGCAATGAGACCATCTCTCTCTTTCGAGAAAAGTTCTTCTACATGGGTTTTCTCTGTTGGCAGAATGGATTTGTTTCTTCATAAAAGGAGTTCTTCTAAGCGAGTTATCGATGGGATTGGCTCTCCAAAGAAGTTGATTAGAGGAGAGTTGAAGGGCTCCGGGCAGTCTTTGCTAATCTTCATATTCTTAAAGATATCGAGGTAAAGGATATCGGCTTAGCTCTCATTATTTTTTTCATCTTCTTTATCTGATAGTTAGTAACATTGTTGAGACCATTAATACATCATCATTTGGAGAGGGGGGGGGGGGGGGGGGGGGGGGGATTTTGCACCCCAAGAAATGATATCCTTGGCCTCTTTGGTGACTTAACCCTAACTTGTTAAGCGAATACCTTTTCTGGCTAAAGAGTTTTCTTTCCCGACGACTAGTCTTCTAGAGATGGTATGGATTACTCTAGCAACAGGTTGATGGTCCTCAAGCTTTTTTGATGCTTCTTGTTTGCCTTGGGTTCCAGACCTTTTGGAGGAGTTTTCATTATCTTGAACGTTCTTTCTAAGGTAACCTCTATAAATAAGATTTTATATTTTATCCTTCAATCTCGGCACTCATCCATGTCATAGCCATAAGATACATCTAACAGTTATCATAATCAGTAGAACCATGCCAAGCTTCGTAAGGGCTAGTAGATTCACAAGTGGAGATTTCAATAATTCAGAGGTTTTCATTGAATTTTTCTTTAAATTTTCTATTAGAGACGATATCAAATTTAGTTAGATTTTTATATTTATATTTGAATAATTTTGGTATATTTTCCTAATATTGAGTCTTATCTCTAGTATGATTTTATAGCAGGTGTAACGCCTGAATTAGAGTTAAGGTTGTGGTCTTTATTCTTCGAATTCATTATGAAAATTATCTTTTTAGATATCAATAAAATTTATTTTGCAAGAACTTTCTTCATCGATAAAGAGTTCTTCATTGTATATTATTTTTATTTTACGTATTTAACATTTGAGTTCAATTTCTATTGATCAATTCACTTTTTACTCTTCACGTTGCATGACATAATCTCAATGAAAGCAACAGTATGTACTCCTATCCCTATTATTTAGTTTTTTCTTCATTAGTTTGGGTCACTAGAGATACAATTTGCTAGGAACTCCATTAAGATTTGTCACCTTGGGGTAGCCTCTATTTTTTACTTTTTGGTTTTTCCTTCATTAGTGCAAATCATCGAAAATAGGGTTTGTTGCATATCTCCGATAAGGTTGTTGTAGATCTCCATTAAAATTTGCTGTCTTAAGCTGGTTAGCAGAGTATAACTGCTTTTATGCTAAGGTAGGCTCTTTAGCTTTGGAACTTAGGCTTGCACCCCTCTTCTTTTGACCTTTCCTCGAAAATTTCTAATTGAAGTGCCTGTTTGAGGAACTACCTTTAAAAGCTCTTTCAGCGTTGAAATACTCTCAGCTGTTCAAAAATTTGGCACCGACCTTCGATTCTTCAAAAGTTTGGCATTCTGCTGAAGGTCATTTTTATTGATGAATAATATTTTTTTTCTTGCTTAGATATTTTAAGATCAAATTTTAAAAATTTTGTAGTTATTAGCTAGATCAAGTTCTGAAAGGATCTAATTAAATTAAAAAATAATTTATATTATATTATCAGATTTTTACTAGTTTCGTTATATCTATTTATTTGACAAGCTCCTGTTCAATTCCATGTCGTGTATGCGGTGGGTTTGCCATGTTTTGATCGAGGGAGCGTTAGACCACCTTCAGCCTGCTCTACTGAATTCCTTGCCAGGCTCTCAGACCTTCGCGATCGCCGCCTGTGGAGCCCGCTGAGGCGGCGGCGCCGTTTGGTCGGAAACTGCTGGACGGCCGAGACGGCGATGTTGGCAGCTCTCGCGAACGCTTGTTGTCGGCAGAGACCGGTAACCTGGTGGAAGTCATCGGCGTAGATCAATCCTGGCGACCAGTTGAGGGACGATCAGCGATTGGAAGCACGATAACGAAGGAGTCGTCTTCCTTCGATCTCCGTCGGTCTCTCCGTCCGTTCTTTTCTCAACAGAATCGGAAACAGTGTTTATCGTTACCGATCCCGCAAAGGGATAATAGTCATAGGCCCTGTAACTACTGGAGCATGTCAGATGGATAAATAATGGTATTAATGAAAGAAATAAAAGCTGTACGCTGGTCAGTTACCAGGACGACCTCGTAGCAAGCCGTCCAAAAGGAGCCTCTGTGCCAGTCCCCTCTGAGGCACAGCACTTGCATTAATGGCCACTGAAAGTATCTCGCATTAAAAGCAAAGAGAAAGAAAAATCCCCCGGTGGTTTCAATCTTGCACCTACCGCTGCACTCTTGAAACCAGCTCTGGACTGGTGCGCCAAGCACCAACAGCGGCCCCATATTATTTCCTGCAGCGGTTTCGCCGAACAAGAAGATTTTGTACATCGCGATGTTGCAAATTTTATTAAATTTTATTAATTTTATATATATTTATAGTTTAATATGATAAGATAAAATAATTATTAAGATAAAATCGTTATTGCGTTGATAATCGTGCGAGGGACTCAGATCAGCCCCATCCCTCCGCCCGCTACGTTACGCGCCCGAGGAACGAGCTAATTAATATGGTCCAACGGGCCGAGCAACCCATAGCTCGGCTCCACCGGGCTTTCCATAGCTCAACTTTCCCCGAGCTTCCTATAGCTCGGCTTCCCCCGAGCTTCCTATAGCTCGGCTTCCACGGGTTTCTTATAGCTCAATATTCCCGAGCTTCCCATAGCTCGGCTCCCCCGAGCTACCTATAGCTCGGCGTCCACGAGCTTCCCATAGCTTGGCTCCCCCGAGCTAACTATAGCTCGGTTCCCCCGAGCTACCCATAGCTCGGCTCCTACATAGCTCGGCGTCCACGAGTTTCCATAGCTCAACTTCCCCCGAGCTTCCTATAGCTCGGCTTCCCGGGTTTCCTATAGCTCCTTCCCCGAGCTTCCTATAGCTCGCTCCCCCGAGCTTCCCATAGCTCGGCTCCCCCGAGCTACCCATAGCTCGGCTCCACGAGCTTCCCATAGCTCGGCTCCCCGAGCTACCATAGCTCGGTCCCCCGAGCTTCCCATAGCTCGCGTAGCTTCCTATAGCTCGCTCCCCGAGCTACCCATAGCTCGGCATCCACGAGCTTCCCATAGCTCGGCTCCCCCGAGCTACCCATAGCTCGGTCCCCCGAGCTACCCATAGCTAGCTCCCCCCCGAGCTTCCCATAGCTCGGCTCTCTCGAGCTACCCATAGCTCGGCTCCCCCGAACAATTCATGGCCCGACACACCTCCGTGGAACCCGATGCTAGAGAGCCCAGGCTTAGCGTAACAGAATCCCAAACAAAGAATCATATCGAGGAGTGGCCTAGGATCTACAATAACGGCCTAGGACCTACGCACTCATCAGATCTCAGGCCATCAGAGGGTCCTCCCAGCCGTCGATCCTCCAATGAACAAGATACGGATCCCACCGGCCTTACAACAGCCTGATTCGAGTCGTCTCCGTATCCTAACAACCTTCGAATCTTCCAGAAGGCGCTCAAGATCCAGGTGATTGCCTATAAATATGACGCTCCCAGATTCTCTCAGGTATGCGCTGACACCGCCTGGCTTACCGGCTTACCCTCACTCTCTCACTCCTTCACTGCTCGTCAGCGCTCCCCCAGAGCTCCAATTTGGCCACCCCTGGAAGGACTCCCCAGAGAGATCTTCTCCTTATTTCTGTTGATCGTCGATCCCCACTGACTTGAGCGTCGGAGGGTCTTCTGCGGAGGGCCACCCCCAATGCCTCTCGCGTGAGGACTTCTGTGCAGATCCGCCTAGGAGGAAGCCCAAATCAGGAGGCCGATCGCGCTCGAGTCGAAGGACAATCCCGGCGGCAACAGATTGGTGCTAGAGGAAGGGTCTCAAGTCCCGTTAAAACTTAAAGAAAGAAGATAAGGATCTCGATCTGGAGTAGAACCTCTCCAATGGCTAATCGGAGAAGAGCAACCTCTGAAGCCCAGGACCAAGTCGTCTCTCAAAGACCTGATCCGACAAGCAATGCGCCGCTGCAGCCGCCGCCAGTTGAGACCCCATCACCACCAGCCATCCCGGTGACCCAGGATTAGTTCACCACGCAGGTCCAGCAGGTCCAAGCACTGACCCATCTGGTTCAGGAGTGCTTCGCAACTGCCCCTGCTCCATGCCTTCATAAGGAGGCTGCAGCTCCTTTCTCTTCGGCCACCTCCTCTTCTGGTCCGTATGGAGCCGCGGACCCCCCACACCGACCCAAAGGGGACAAACCAGTCCCATGAGGCGGCTACAATAGGGATCCTCCCAGATCTCGGCGAGCCCGATCCCTCTCTCCGGTATCCTCCCACCATGATTCGACGTCCCCGCACTCTCCTCGCCCAGCTCCTCCTCTTACATCTGAAGAGGAGATTCGTCGACAAATCTGGGAGATGCGTCAGGAGCTGGACGCCGCCAAGCAGGCCCATCCGCCTCAGCCCAAGGCAGAGCAGGGCATCCCTTTCTCCAAAGGGATCATGGAGGAAGTGATTCCCTCCCATGTTAAGCTGCCCGCCATCGAGCCCTACCATGGCTCTTCTGATCCGGATGATCATCTCAGTAGCTTCTGGTCAATAATGATGTTTCACGGAGCATCCGACGTGATCCTCTGCCGCGCCTTTCCTTCCACCCTCAGAGGATCTGCCCGAACCTAGTTTAACGCCTTGAAACCAGGTTCCATTGATTCATTCGATGAGCTGAGCCATCTTTTTATTGGCTAATTCGTTAGTAGCCATTATCATCGACAAAGGTCCAACTCCCTCTCTGAAGTTAAGCAGAGAGAGGGGGAGTCCTTGAGAAATTACCTTGGCCATTTCAACAAGGCCATACTGGAGGTGGACCACCTTAATCATGAGATGGCTATGTCCGCCCTAGCGGAGGGAGTTTTGAAGGAGAGCGACTTCTACCTGGCGATGGAAGTCAGCTACCCCCCCAAACCTCTCCGATATGATGGCCCTGACAGACAAATACGCCAGAGTCGAGGAGTCACGGAGAGCTGCCCGCACCGAGCTGGCGAAGAAGAAAGAACCTAAAGGTTCCGATAGGCACCGGCCCGTCCGTCAGCCAAGCCCACCTCGTCGCCAGAGAGCTCCCCCGTCGCCGCCGAGAAATCGCTCCCGGAGCCCACCCAGGCGATTCGATGGTACACTCCACTGACTGTACCCAGGGGCAAATCCTCATAGAGATAGAGCGCCAGCTCCCCCGGCCAGCCCCTCTCCGAGGGAACCCAACTCGAAGGGACCCCGCCAAATACTGCCGCTATCATCGGGAGCACGGCCACGACACTGAGGAATGCTGGCAGCTAAAGAACGAAATTGAGAGGCTGATCCAGCGGGGCCGACTGAATCAGTTCAGGAGGGCGCCTGAGCCAGGGCAAGGAGGTGATCGCCAGCCCGAGCCTCAGCAGCCTCCTCCTCCTCCCAATCCACCCATGATCGGCCATATTAACATGATTGAAGAGGCCGGTGGCTCGAGCTCCAGAAATGATGATGAAGGCTCGGCGCCAAAGAGAGCACGAACGGGCGAGCTCTCCTTCTCCAACGATGATCTCCAAGGGATACAGTTCCCACATGATGACGCACTGGTTGTATCCCTCAATTTAAATAACTATGATGTAAGCCGGATCCTCATTGACAGTGGAAGTTCCATGAATATTTTGTACCTTATGTGTTTGCCAAGATGAGATTGCTATGGAAAACCTCTGAGCCGTGGATTCTACCCTAATGGGGTTCACCGGCGATGTTATCATCCCAGAAGGGGGTCGTAACCTTAACGGTTCGGGCAGGAACTTGGCCCCTTGTGGCCACTGTCCACACGGACTTCCTAGTGACTAAGCTCAGGTCGCCCTACAATGCCATATTTGGAAGACCCGGCCTGATGTCTCTCAAAGCCATTGTCTCCATCCCACACCTGTCTATGAAATTCCTCGCCGGGCATGGAATTGGTGTCATCCGAGGAAGCCAAACTATGGCTCGGCAGTGTTTTGTCACTAGCCTTCAGTCCAGAATGCCTGAAGTTGATGGGCTGGATGCTCGGGAGGACTTCGCTGAGCAACGGGGGGAGCCAGCCGAAGAACTGGAAGAAATACCACTGGACGAGGCTCGTCCCGACCGAGCCGTAAGGATCGGGTCGCTGCTGAAAGGCGAATCTCGGCGGGAGCTGATCAAATTTCTCTGAAGCAACGCTGATGTCTTCACCTGGTCTGCCTTCGACATGCCAGGAATCAGCCCCGAAGTCCTCGTCCACCACCTTAACGTGGACGAGATGTGCCGGCCCGTCAAGCAGAAGAAGAGGAGCTTTGCACCAGAACGGCAGAAAGCTATTGAAGAGGAGGTCGATAAACTCATCAAGGCAAACTTCGTCCGAGAGGTGAATTATCCAAATTGGCTATCAAATATCATCATGGTGAAGAAGTCGAATGGCAAGTGGCGGATCTGCATCGACTTCACTGACCTCAACAAAGCATGCCCGAAGGACAGCTTCCCTCTCCCCCGGATTGACCAACTTGTGGATGCCACCTCGGGTCATCAAATGCTGCCATTCATGGATGCCTACTCCAGCTACAACCAGATCCGGATGGCCCCCGAAGATGAGAAAAAATTGCCTTCATAACCGACCAAGGTACTTACTGTTACCATGTTATGCCTTTCGGTCTAAAAATGTAGGAGCCACCTACCAAAGGCTGGTCAACAAAGTATTAAGAAACAAATTGGCCAGAATATGGAGGTATACGTCGACGACATGCTGGTTAAAAGCAAAGAGGCATCGCAGCACATCAAGGATCTCTCGGAGAGCTTCGCGACACTCCGCAAATATCAGATGAAGCTCAACCCAACTAAGTGCGCCTTCGGCGTTAACTCCGGGAAGTTCCTCGGCTTCATGGTCTCCCAGCGAGGTATCGAAGCTAACCCCCAAAAGATTCAAGCTCTCCAGCAGATGGTGCCCCCGGCGTCAATTAAAGAAGTCCAGCGCCTAACCGGGAGGATAGCGGCCCTTAACCGCTTCGTGGCATGCTCTGTCGAAAGATGCCTCCCCTTCTTCAAAACTCTCCGGTCGGCCAAAAATTTCCAATGGACTTCCGAATGCCAAAATCATTTGAAGACCTCAAAAAGTACCTCGCTCTCCCCCACTCCTCAGCAGTCCAAATCATGGGGAGACATTGTTCCTATACTGGCTGTCTCGGAGTGTGCGTTTGTTCGGTGCTGGTCAGAGAAGAAAACAAGGCCAAAAAGCCGATTTATTACGTCACAAACTGCTCCGTGACGCAGAGATGAGGTATAGTTGGATTGAGAAGATGGTGTTGGCCTTGATCACCTCAGTTCGGAAGTTGCGGCCATACTTCCAGGCGCATTCTGTGATAGTCCTGACTGACCAACCCATCATGGCGGTGGTCCACCGCCCGGAGACATCAGGAAAAATGACTAAGTGGGCTGTCGAGCTGAGCGAGCATGACATCCATTTTTAGCCTCGCCCAGCCATCAAAGCTAGGTGCTAGCCGACTTCATCCTCGAGTGTACCATCCCAGAGGACGGCTCACCCCTGACTCCCCCGAGAAACCAAAATCTGGCGCCCGATGGCTCCTCCATTGACGGGTCATCCAACGCCCATCGCTCCGGTGCGGGTTTGGTTCTCACCAGTCCAGAGGGGGACTTTTGAATATATGGCATCCGCTTCTCCTTCCCGGCCTCCAACAACGAAGCTGAGTATGAAGCCCTGTTGGCCGGTCTCCGGATCGCCCGCAAACTTAAGGTGGAGAAACTGAATGCCTTCACTGACTCCCAGCTGGTGGCAGGCCACGTGGGGAGTTCGAGGCTCGGGAACCGAACATGATTCGATATCTCCAAGAGGTGCGGAGCCTACTCTCCTATTTCCTCGAATTTGAGATCATTCAGATTCCTAGATCTAAGAATGCCCATGCCGACCTGCTGTCTCGACTGGCGACCGCGGAGTCAATGGACGTCGAACAAAAATTCCAACTGGAGACCTTGGAGAGACCTAGTATCGCGGAAGCTGATCGAGTGATGCAAGTTGAGGCTGAACCATCATGATTCGACCCCATCCTGAAATACCTCAAAGAAGGGTCGCTCCCGGCCGATCGAAGGGAAGCTAGAAGGCTAAAACTGCAAGCCACCCACTATGTGCTAATTGATGACCAGCTCTACAAGTGGTCCTTCTCTATGCCACTGCTCAGATGCCTCCGCCCATCCGAAGCTGATTACGCCCTTCGGAAGGTGCACGAGGGGATTTGTGGCAACCATCTGGGAAGCCGATCCCTGTGCCACAAGGTGCTGCGTCAAGGTTACTATTGGCCAACCATGCAAAAGGATGCAGACGACCTTGTCCGAGCTTGTGACCCATGCCAAAGGCACTCAAGCATTCAGAGGCTTCCCTCCGCCAACCTGGTCCCCATATCCTCCGCTTGGCCCTTCGCCAAGTGGGGAATGGACATTCTCGGCCCATTTCCGCTCGCCACGGGGCAACGGAAGTTCTTGTTCGTCGCCATAGATTACTTCACCAAATGGGTCGAGGCGGAGCAGTTGCACAAATAACCGAGGCTCGGGCCAAGGATTTCGTATGGAAGTCCATTATCTGCCGCTTCAGCCTCTCGCACACTATCATCACTGACAACGGCAGGCAATTCAACAATCCGAAGTTTCTCCAGTTCTGCGAGGAGCACGGGATCCACCACACCTTACCTCGGTCGGGCATCCGTAGGCCAACGGGGCAGCCGAAGTAACCAACAGGACCCTGCTTCAAGGGATCAAAGCTCGACTCTCCAGAGCCCGAGGCAGGTGGGCAGACGAATTGCACCATGTCCTGTGGGCCTACCGCACCACCCCGAGAGTACCCACAGGTGAAACCCCATTCTGAATGGCCTTCGGCACAGAGGCCATCATCCCCGTGGAGATAGGGCTCCCTTCTCTGCGGGTGGAAAGCTACTCGGAAGAAGCCAACGATGAGCAGCTCCGCACCAACCTTGACCTGGTAGAGGAGATCAGAGAAAAAGCTCGGATCAGAGTGGCTGCCTATCAGCAAAGAGTGGCCCGCTACCACGCCTCCAGAGTCAAAGGGAAAGCTTTCTTGTCTGGCAACCTCGTTCTTCGGAAAGCATCTGTCTCCAAACCACTGGAGNGTGGCCCACTACCATGCCTCCAGAGTCAAAGGGAAAGCTTTCTTGCCTAGCGACCTTGTTCTCCAGAAAGCATCTATCTCCAAACTGCTGGAGCAAGGAAAGCTGGCCCCAAACTGGAAGGCCTTACCAAGTAGCGGAGATCGTCGGACCTGGGACCTACAAGCTGCAAGATCTAAGCGGAAGATCCATCCCTCGGACGTGGAATTCAGACAACCTCCGCAAGTATCATCAGTAGGGTATGCCCTCTACAGGCTGCCTTCTTAAATTTTTGTCGGCACTTGTTTCATAATTTATGACATAAATCACCACAAATTATATCACCAAAAATTGTGAAAAGAAACAGATGCTGCTTACAAATCCTCGGCACGTCCGAGTTACCTGTTTAAACAGGAATCTCTGAACCTCGGCTGGGCCGAGCAATAATTCTCCGAACCTCGGTAGGGCCGAGCAACAATTCTCCGAACCTCGGCTGGGCCGAGCAACAATTCTCCGAACCTCGGCTGGGCCGAGCAACCATCTCTGAACCTCGGCTGGGCCGAGCACAATTCCCCGAACCTCGGCTGGGCCGAGCAACAAGTCTCCGAATCTCGGTTGGGCCTAGTG
This sequence comes from Calamus simplicifolius, assembly GCA_900491605.1. Lineage (NCBI taxonomy): Eukaryota > Viridiplantae > Streptophyta > Magnoliopsida > Arecales > Arecaceae > Calamus > Calamus simplicifolius. The sequence goes on along the minus strand of UESW01003872.1, from coordinate 16,995 downwards.
ATGAATTCTAAAGCCCCGGCTAAAACCGGAGTGCGTAAAGCCCTGGCAAAAACTGAAGCACGCAAACCTCGATTGAAGCTAAAGGACTTCCGAACAGTCCCCAGAACTTTGGCTAGTTCGAAAAATGCACACCGTGCAAAACTGCCAACAGACACAAAGTCTGCGCCTTTAGCAAATCCCTAAAGGCCTCGACAGGCCCTACACGGCCGTCCACGAACCCCAGACAAAGTCAGGGAAACCCCCCTACTGCTAAATCCCCAAGCAATATCCCTGCACCTTATCGCCCAAGCGCCTATCTCGCACCGCAACGAGACCATGACTTATCGCATAAAGCCCACGGGACCACCCAGGTCCCCCTTTGGCTCAAACCGGAACAAGCAGTTTCTTCCTTTTTATGAACTAAACAACAGTCTCATCAGAAAACAAGAAATTGCTAAAAAAGGGACTTTACTTTTATTTATAATGAGGAAAAGTACAAAAGTACAAAAAGAAAAAAGTGGAAAAAATGGCCTTCAAGAGGCCTACTGTCTCCCTCCAAGAGCTGCCAGGTCTTCCACACGCCGGGACAGCTCAGCGACTCACTGGCGGAGGGATGCTATCTCCCCCTCCTGCCGGTCTATAACCCGGTGAAGGGCCTCGGCCTTCCTCGTGGAAACAGCGAGATACTCCTCGACCGCCTTCTCCAGCTGCTTGTGGCTTGCAAAAGCTGACGCCAAGGCCATACCATCAACCATCATGGTGGAATGGCTCCCCTGAGAGCCCCCACGACCGTTGCTGACAATGCCTGACTCTCCATTCGACTGCCCTTCCCCCTGAGAAGCCATACTCACTTTCATGAGCTGTCGAGAGGCTAGCCGAGGGATGACAAACACTGGCATCCCCCTTGCCCATATTTATACCACCCTGGTGAGTATCTTGAGCAGTTGGGTCATTAGTCCTGACCTGTGAGAATCCGCCACATGTCGCCACTTTGGCTTGCGCCCGCAGGAGATGAGGAGTCGCGCCCCTTTCCAAAAAAATCAGTAAATGTCGATGGATTACTCGGGAACCCCCCTCCTTCTCTAGAAACTGGGTTCCTTCCGATCTGCCGGGCCCTTACGGAGTAAATGTTCCCGAAACCCCATCGGGTCTCCTCAAATCAGCCGCCTTCGAGAAGCGCAAGGAAATGAAAAGGCACGTCCTTCCTCGGAAACCGCCAAAAAATAAATATCGGGCATCCCCATGCATCGCCCGTTCCGCTTTGCCGGTCCCCGCGAATCTCTCGGGAACCAAACATCAAGAATCTCGGTGGCGACCAAGTCATCCCTCCGAGCAACTATTCTCCGAACCTCGGCAGGGCCGAGCCTAAATCTCCGAACCTCGGCAGGGCCGAGCCATGAGTCTCCGAACCTTGGCAGGGCCGAGCCATGAATCTCCGAACCACGGCTGCGCCGAGTCTCCAAACCTGGCAGGACCGAGTAATAAGTCCCCGAGCTTCAGCCAAAGTTAAGGAATATGTTCTGCTACCGAACAATCTCCAGAGTTCCATCTGAATTCGGACAGCCTATGAGCCCCGACTAGGTCGGATAGCGCGGAATCCTCGGCCAAGTACGAGCGATATCCCTGCGCCTCGTTTCATTGCCAACAACAACTCTCGGTACAAAAGAAACAGAAACTAGAAGAAAGAACAAAACTTTCTTTATTTCATTAACATCGGAACGAATTACAACCGCCTGAGAGGCATTACAAGTGCATTGAAATGCATGAAATAAAAACGAGTACATAACTCGGGCAAACTACTCCAAAGCAGCTTCGGGTGACAATGATGCTTCGGCATCCGATCCAATGAATCAGGCAAACCCCGGGCCAATCAGCTCGCGCCGATAATGAGCAGACGACACGGTCCAACCGTTGTGACCAGCTTCGGTAAATAATGATATCTCGGCGTTCCAACCGAGATATCAGAGAAATCAAAAAGGGTGGATGTGTTTTTGCCCCAAACCACCCAACCGAAGGGCCCTCGGACGAGTAGGAGGGAAGATCGTGGACCCTGATATCAGGGCACTCCCCCAAATCTAGTGTGTACAGCTAGCCATTGCCCAAGTCGAAGGGCAATGTACTAGCGGATGACACACCATCACACCCTCCTCACGTGGCAAAAGATTCCATGGGCGGACGAGCCCATGGATCCGGGCCAGGGGAGGAGGAGAAATTCACGCAAGCCATGGGGAGCACGCGTGGACTTCCTACCCTACGTCCCAAAGGATGAACCGCAAAGGTCATAAAGGAAGCATGTATGTGCGCTCTCCATGCGATCTTTGCGGACCTCCTGTGCGCTCTCCATACGATCTCCGGAGCTCCTCTCCTGAGGGCGAACCACCCCCAGTGGCTCCTTCATCACCCCAGCTGTCCGGAGGACAACGACGACTTGCAGGAGGAAAGCTCGATCCTCTCGCTCTAAGCCCCAGAGAGGCAGGCATCGTGTGTATCTTCGCAATTTACAGAAAAGAAAACTTTGGGATGGCCCAACACAGCCCCCTTTCCCCCTTTTTATAGGCGGAGACGAACCGGGAACGGCTATCAGAACAGAAGGCCCCAAGATTCAAAACGCCAAGCCCATGCCACCACGTAGCCTCTTGAAATAAAAACAGCGCCCCTCAATGCGCGCCAAATGCGTCGCCCGAGCCATGACGTAGGCCAAAAGATTATCTCTGATCCCGGATCACGAGCTTTAAATGCAGAAATCATCCGCCAATCTTGCAGATACTGGCGGATCTGGGAGATTGTCCTGCGAAAATGACATCCTCCAATGGAAAATAAGCACTTACACCACACGCCAAAGCGACCTGCGTTGGAAAAGATCGACACAGTAGAGGTTCGTCGGAAAGTGCTGGGCGACCTTTTGCTGGCCGTACAACCATACCACCTACTTTAGTGAAACGAAAATCGACCCGCCTTGGAAAAAACAAAGCATTCACAGGGGTAATAAATAGACACGAAAGCCAAACCCTCTTTTTACCAAAAAGAATAGAGGGGTGACAGCGAAGGTTCAACAAACCCCCTGCTCGGGGACGAGCTCCCCTCTTTTCGTCGAAGGCACGATCTCAGTTTGGCCACTCATAAGATGGACTACCTCGGCCCTAGCCGAGCTATTTTGCCCCTCGGCCCTAGCCGAGCTACTTGGTCCCTCGGCCCTAGCCGAGTCATTCTGCCCCTCGGCCCTAGCCGAGCCATTCAGCCCCTCGGCCTTAGCCGAGTCATTCTGCCCCTCGGCCCTAGCCGAGCCATTCTGCCCTCGGCCCTAGCCGAGCTACTTGGTCCCTCGGCCCTAGCCGAGTCATTCTGCCCCTCGGCCCTAGCCGAGCCATTTTGCTCCTCGGCCCTAGCCGAGCTACTTCGTCCCTCGGCCCTAGCCGAGCCACTTCATCCCTCGGCCCTAGCCGAGCTATTTTGTCCCTTGGCCCTAGCCGAGCTACTTGGTCCCTCGGCCCTAGCCGAGCCATTTTGTCCCTCGACCCTAGCCGAGCCATTCAGCCCCTCGGCCCTAGCCGAACTATTTTGCCTCTCGGCCCTAGCCGAGTCATTCTGCCCCTCGGCCCTAGCCGAGCCACTTCGTCCCTCGGCCCTAGCCGAGCTATTTGGTCCCTCGGCCCTAGCCGAGTCATTCTGCCCCTCGGCCCTAGCTGAGCCACTTTGCCCCTCAGCCCTAGCCGAGCTACTTTGCCCCTCGGACCTAGCCGAGCTACTTCGTCCCTCGGCCCTAGCCGAGTCACTTCATCCCTCGGCCCTAGCCGAGCCACTTCATCCCTTGGCCCTAGCCGAGCTATTTTGTCCCTCGGCCCTAGCCGAGCTACATCATTCTTCAGGCCTGGCCGAACCACTGTGTCATTCAGCTTAAGCCGAGTTGAATTGTCTCTCAACCCCCATCTTTTATACCAAGCTGCGTTGTCGCTTGACTCTCTCGTCGGGGCTATCCCTGTGCCTTGGCCCCGACCAAGATGTTCCCTCCGGAAAATCAACCAAGCAGCGCTCGCAGTTGAGACTAAAATTCAAGACAGGAAACCATCCAGGAAAGACAAACAAATGAAAAATGGCTCACCCGTTTACTGATTTTGGTCAAACTACAAAACAAAAGAAAGAGAAAATACATATGGGCCCCCAAAGGGTCAAAACTTGGGATCAGACCCGGCGTCTCCCGCAGCAGCATCAGCGGAGGCGTCGCTTGGCCCCCCCTCCTCAGCGGTATCCCACCGGGATACCTCGGTGGCAACGTCAACTCCCAGAACAGCTTCGAGATCGACGTCAGAAATCTCTCCATATTCGTCTTCCTCGGCCCTCGGGGTGCGTGTCTCATAATACTCGGTTTCCAAACAAGACAGGTCCAGGTCAGGATAATTCTGAGCAACCTTAGCTCGCGCCTCCTCTTCGCCGAGCTGGAATGCATCGGCGCAGGCTGCCCTGCGTTCGTCGGCAAACTCGGTAGAGTTCTTGTACTCTTCCATCGCTGAAGAGGCCCGCGCATTTGCCTCGGCTAATTCCTTTTCCAATTTGGAGATCCTTTGGTGCCTCGAGGCCGCCTCTTCTCCGAATGCCACCAACCGCTCCTGAAACTCCTGGCCCATCCTGTTCAATGGCAGACAAAAGCCAAGTAAAGCGGAAGCCAAAAAGCCAAAATGGGTAAAACAAATAGCACCCTACCTGCTCATCCCGCCGGGCCAGTTCTCCCTCTAGCACTTGGACCCTATCGAGAGCCCTAGACTTAGCTGATTGGTTTTGGCGAAGGCTCTCTTTTAGCTCATCCACCCAGGACTGGGTGTCTCCAATTTCTTGACGGGCATAGTCGAGCTCGTCAGAAAGTCGGGCAGCTCATTCATCCGACCACTTTAGCCGATCCTTTGTGTCGGCGAGCTCTTTATTCAGGCGGGTGAGGTGGTCCTGCTGCCGTCGACACCTATGCTCTTCCTCCTCGAGCCTTTTGCTCCAGTTGCCTTTATCTTTGGCATGGCTGGCTTTCAACTGGTCCCACCTCTTATCAAAGAACTGTTGCATAGAATTGACCTTGCTCTCGTGCTCCACCTTGATCTGAGATAGCTCTAGACTGAGCTTCTCGGACTACTCGCGGAAGCCTTGAAGCTCACTGACCTGTATGGAAAGTTAAGAGGCTCTTTCCCTCTCAACTGCAATGTTGCCCAGATGTAGTAACCCAAGAGGGGGGTGAATTAAGTTATTTAAAAAAATTTAATAGCTATGCAAACATATGTGCTTTCAACCCTAATTTTGATTTGCAACGGTGAAGTGGGGTGCATAGAATAATATCAACAGAAAAGCAAGCAATCACAAACACACAGAAGTTTATAGTGGTTCGGTGCCAAACTCAGCACCTACATCCACTCCCCAAAACCTTTGGGAATTCCACTAATTGTATCACAACGATTACAACCTCTAACCGAACCAGGCTAGCCCTCTTGTTTATACGGCACAAGGCAGCCAAAAAACCCCTAGCCAAACCAGGCTAGTCCTCTTGTTTCACGGTACAAGGAAGCCAAAAACCCCTAGCCAAACCTAGGCTAGTCCTCTTGTTTAAATGGCACAAGGAGGCCAATAACAAACCAGGGTTCACTAACCCTTTTACAAGATAATCAGAGTATGTAAAGGAGAAGCTCCTACAAAGAGCAAATATTCAGAATATACTTTACAACTTTTTGAAGCAATAAACTCAGCAATAAATGAACTAGGTTGAAGTAGCTGAAGTCTTGAATGCTTGAAAAGCTTTAATGATTCGGACGACCTTTCGGAGCAAGGAATGAGCTTGAATGCACAGCAACCACTCAACAAATATTCAATGAAGGCTCTTTTCTTGGATTTTTTTCTCTTTAAAATTTCTTTTTCAAAAATCGTCAAGGTGTGCTTCAAATCCCAGCTATTTATAACCATCTAACAAGAAAATATCTGTTAGATACATATGAAATAAATGAAAATAATAACGGGAAGAAAATATAACCGTTAAACATGTTTCCCTTAAGCATTGAATGCAGATCTCCATTTGAGGAAGGATAAGCACTGCAAAAATTTAAAAATTCAAAAGTTAAATCTAGCTTGAAATAGCAATAGAGAGAGTAAGAGAGAAAGAACACTCTTAAGAGCTCAGGCGGCGGTTGACTAAAAAATAAATCCAAATAGCTGAGGATATGAATGCCATCGTCCAAGAGTTAAGCAAGGGACCTCAGCTAGCTAATCAGTTAGCTAACCAGAGAGACTAAAAACAAATAAGACGTCCACAGGTATCTCTTCAGTCAGCTAGAAGATCGTTAGTTAGCTCTTCAGCTAACTCACAACAAAAAGCAACGGCCAGCAGGGTAAAAAGCTAAATACTTAGTTAACTAGGCAGCTAACTAAGCAACGATCAGTTAGCTCTTTAGTTAACTATCAGGGAAAAAGCAACGGTAGAGGAAAAGTTTCATGCATCCATAGTTAGCTCTCCAGCTAACTGAATTTGAATCCCTCTCGGCTGCAGGAGAAAAATAAAACAGTTAGTTAGCTGAATAGTTAACTGAATGAAACATCAGCTAGCTAAAAGGTTTCTCAGCTAGCTCCATAGATAGCTAAACAGTTAACTAAGCAAACGCTAGCTAGCTAAAATTTGAGGGTGTTCGGCCAATGCACTGTGATGAGCGAATTAGTTAGCCGAAGGAATTCCAGCTAGCTAACAAGCTAGCTCACTAGTTAACTAAAAGAAAAGGACGTTCGGCCAGGCACCTGAGACAAGTTTCTTAGTTAGCTGAAAGAGCTCCAGCTAACTAACAAACTAACTCACCAGCTAGCTAAAAAAGGAGGACGTTTGGCCAGGCACCTGAGACGAGCATTTTAGTTAGCTGAAGAAACTGCAGCTAGCTAACAAGCTAGCTAAGCAGCTAGCTAAAATGCAAGATCGTTCGATCCAATCACTGTGAAAATTTCCAGCTAGCTGAAAGTCGTGCCAGTTAGCTAAATAGAATAACAAGCTAGCTAACCAGTTAACTCCAACGCTAATAATCATATTCAAAGCAAATTAAATGAAGTACTTTCTTACCAGTCGATTTTGCATGAAGATACTTACTTGCAAGGCGACCGAACTTTCCTGTATCAATCTTAGAATTGCTTAATTTATTTTGTAATCATCAAAATCAATATGGGGTCAACAATCTCCCTCTTTTTGATGATGACAAAACCTTTAAGCAAATAAAGAGCAAGTGTATATATGGAAGTTTAATAAGTAAACATAGTAATCAGAAAACATTAATTTCTCTCCCTATCAAAATAAATATGTGAAATCTTTTTCTTTTCTTCCCCTGAATATATGGAGTTACTATTTTACTCCATTTCTTAATGTATGCAAGCAACATTCTTCTCCCCCTTTTTGTCATTAATCAAAAAGAAGTTTGAAGAGTCTTGCAATAACTTTAAGCATAATAGATCAAGGAGATGTTAACATTCATTACATAATTAAAGCAGTCATGCAGATTAGCACAAGATAGTAGATATTATATGTCATTGTTTTAAGTTATAGAGCATAAACATAAACAAGCATAACAAGTTTGTTCAAATACTACAAAACATATAAGTTAAGTACAATCATTTGTCGTCATCAGATGAAGAAATATGCACGGAGGAAACTTTTGTCTTGCTTGAAGATTGAGGCTTGACGGAGGACGGCCGGGACGGTGGAGAGAAAAGGTGCGGATGAGAAAACGAAGCATCAGGCGCAGAGGTGGCAAAACAAGTGATGAGAGTCTCCATGAGTTGACTCAGCCTAGAGAGGGTTGCAGTCTAATGATCAACAGCGTTTGCTGCATCCCAGGTCTGGGTCTGGCTCGATCTCATTTGATATTCTACCCACTCAGCCTTAGTCTCAAAGTTTTCAAGCTTGCTTTTAAGTAAATTTATCTCCTTCAGGATCCGTTCCATGACAGATTCGTTGTGGTGAAAAACTCTCCCATTAAGAATGTTCACATCATGAACAAGCCTTTCAAGAATGATTTTAAATTCATACATGTTCTCAAAAACAGAAGAAATATGTGGTACAAGAGTCTGATCATTGACAGAAGAAGCACTGTTACCAGAGCTTCGACTAGAAGTGGCAAGGGTCAATTCATTGATAATATGACGGAGTTGATCATCACATAATCTGATAGTTGAAAAGGAGCAGAGCAGGGTTGTCATTGCGAAAAGACGATCCAGAAATATTGATTTCAGGTGGATCAGGTAGAAAAGGGTTTTGGTCAGCTGCTATGATAGCAAGATACTGATTGGGTTGGCTGAAGTCATAAGTGAAAAAGTTTTGAGGGGAATAGGCAGGTTGATTCACAGTAGGCAGTGGCATACTAGATAGTCCTATTCTAGATCTAACTTTTAACCAAATACCATCCCTTTTAGCAAAATCCATACGGTGCAGTGAATGAGCATTAAAAACGTCAGAGTGACGTAATGCCACTGCAGTTTCTCCTTTAAGTTTAATATTGAAAAATTCAAATACATATGTGAGAAACATTCCGTAGGGCAAAGCAGCCTTAGATCTGGACAAGGATTCTCTCATAACGGTCATCATTAATTCAGGTAAATCAACAGGGTCTTCTATTAAGATATCATACATTAAGCAAATATCCCTATCGTTTACCACATTAAATGATCCAGCACGAGGGGCGAGAATCTTAGCAATGATACTATGGAAAAGCCGATTTTCAATAGATAACATATTTGCATCTAACGTTTCAATCTTACTAGCTTCAGTATCATCTATATTAAGGATTAGGCCAATCTTATATCCGCGTTCACTAGAGAGAATTTCTAAGAAACCTTCAGATGGAATTTTCAAAGCAGATCCTAATGTTTTATCGTCTAGGTCTATTTTAGTCTTTTTCACAAAGGAAGAAATAGTTCCACTACCAAAGAAAATGTTTTCATAGAATTCCTTAATAAGTTTAGGATAAATAGGTCTTTTGGTAGAAAGAAGCTTATCCCAACCTTGTTTAACTAACAGCTTACCGATTTTAAAACCTTTTGTTCTAAAAAATTAAAGTCTACTAACCTCCCATGAGCAAAATTTTGAAGCAAGTAGGGAGTTGATTTGAGTAGAAGACGTGGAAGACTTTCGGCAAGATCGGCACAATCGTCATCTCTAGCGATTGCCTTCTTCTTGGGAGCCATCAACTTCTTCTAGATAGATTAATAGGTTGAATGGAAGGAAGGATTAATGGAAGGAATGAAAGAAAGGATTAAAGAGGAAGAGAGGACGCTCGGTGAAGATGCACGGCTGAGGGAGACGATCGTGGAATGAAGGATTTGATTTGGTAAAAAGTATATATAGGGAGATAGCTTGATGGTTAGCTGGCCAGGTGACTGTTTGGTTGTCTGGTCAGGTAACTACCATGAATAAAATCAAAAAGGCTTTAAATGTCCGGTTGGTGGATGGATTTAAGAAAGTATAGTAGTTGGCATTCATAAAGATAAAAAGACTTAAAGCATACAACATACTTAAGCAATTAATTTGACAGGAAGTTCCCTTTAATTGATTTGATTTAAAAGATGTCACATCAATTTGATATCATATCAATTCATTAATTGTTTCATTAAATGGTTGGATCAAACATTCCCAATTCTCTTCTGATTTCATAAAATTTGGTTTCAACAAGTGGCTTAGTGAAAATATCAGCAATTTGTTTTTCAGTATTTAAAAATTCAATAACAACATCTCCATTGTTAACATGATCTCTAATGAAATGATGTCTAATTTCAATATGTTTGGTTCTGGAATGTTGAATAGGATTTTTAGTTAAACTAATTGCACTTGTATTATCACATTTTATAGGTGGCTTTTTGTTTAATACCATAATCTTCTAGTTGTTGCTTAATCCATAAGATTTGAGCACAGCAACTCCCAGCTGCAACATACTTGGCCTCGGCCGTAGGTAGTGCTACTGAAGTTTGCTTTTTGCTAAACCATGAAATTAAGTTAACACCTGGCAAGTTCCAGTGGTTGATTTCCTATCTAATTTACATCCAGCAAAGTCAGAATTAGTGTATCCTATTAAATCAATGCTAGATTGTTTATCATACCATATACCCAAATTTATTGTTCCATTTAAATATTTAAATATTCTTTTAACAGCAAGCAAGTGTGATTCTTTAGGATTGGCTTGATATCTTGCACACATGCAAACACTAAATAAAATATCTGGCCTACTAGCAGTTAAATATAACAAAGATCCAATCATACCTCTATATAATTTTAAATCAATAGATTTTTCAGAATTATAAGTTTCAAGTCTACAAGATGAGCTCATAGGGGTACCGATACTCTTAGATGTCTCTATGCCAAACTTCTTGATCATTTCTTTTGTAGTCCGAGGAAGTAGGTCAGCTCACCCATCATACTCATCTCGAACTCTCCCTGCATAAGCTTAGCAAAGTCTTTGCACAAAGATTCATTAGTGGCACCAAATATGATATCATCGACATAGATTTGAATAACTAATATATCTTTATTTTGTCTTTTAATAAATAAAGTTGTATCCACAGTTCCTCGAATAAAATTATTACTAATCAAGAATTTGCTTAATCTTTCATACCATGCCCGGGGTGCTTGTTTCAAACCATACAAAGCTTTGTTTAATTTGAAAACGTGGTTTGGAAACAGATGATTTTCAAATCCGGGTGGTTGTTCCACAAAAACTTGTTCAGCAATATATCCATTCAAAAAAGCACTTTTAACATCCATTTGATATAATTTAAAATTCATATAACAAGCATAAGCAAGAAGTAATCTAATAGCTTCTAATCTAGCAACAGGGGCATAAGTTTCATCAAAATCAATTCCCTCTTCTTGATTATAACCTTTAGCTACTAATCTTGCCTTATTTCTAATTATATTACCATGTTCATCTAATTTGTTTCTATAAACCCATTTAGTTCCAATAATTTGATGATCATGAGGTCTTTCAATAAGAGTCCAAACATTATTTCTTTCAAATTGTTAAGTTCCTCATGCATGGCATTAATCCAATCAACATCATTTTTAGCATCATCATAACATTTAGGTTCAATTTTAGATACAAATGCTAAATTATTACAAGCATTTCTAAATGATGATCTAGTTCTCACTCCTTGAGAAGGATCACCAATAATTTGATCTTTAGAGTGACTAAGAACATACCTCCATCCTCTTTCTAATTCATCATTACCTTGTGAGGCTTCAGTAGGTCAGCGTTCTTTTCTTCACTTACCTCTTGTGTATCATTCTTGTCCTTTAATGTGATATCCTTGAATTGATCTTCAATGTCATCTGCATCATTTATACCTTTTCCTTCTTGATGGAAGATCATTAGATTCATCAAAGATAACATGAATTGATTCTTCAACTATTAAAGTCTTTTTGTTGAATATTCTAAAATCTCTACTATGTAAAGAGTATCCGAGAAAAATTCCTTCATCAGACTTAGCATCAAATTTATCAAGGTTTTATTTTCTATTATTTAATACAAAACATGGACATCCAAAAACATGAAAGTAACTTATATTAGGTTTTCTTCTTTCAAAGTTCATATGGAGTCTTTTTCAAAATAGGTCTGATTAATGCACGATTTAAAACATAACATGCAGTGTTAATAGCTTCTGCCCAAAAATATTTAGGAAGATTGCTTTCACACAACATGGTACGCGCCATTTCCTCTAATGTTCTATTCTTTCTTCAACTACTCCATTTTGTTGTGGTGTTCTTGGTGCAGAAAAATTATGTTCAATTCCATTTTCATTACAAAATTCTTCAAAAGATTTATTTTTAAATTCTTTTCCATGATCACTTCGTATTGACAAAACAGAAGAATTCTTTTCGTTTGTAATTCTTTTAAATAATTTTTGAAAAGATGGAAATGCTTCATCTTTACTAGCTAGAAATAAAACCCATGTAAAGCGAGAGAAATCATCAATAATAACGAAACCGTATCTTTTACCTCCTAGACTAGTGGTTCTTGTAGGACCGAATAAATCCATATGCAAGAGCTCCAACGGTCTAGTGGTTGAAACAAAATTCTTTGATTTAAAAGAAACTCGGTTTGTTTTCCAAATTGACAAGCATTGCAAATCTTATCTTTTTCAAAAACAAGTTTTGGCAAACCATGTACTAAATCCTTTTTAATTAATTTAGATAGTAAATCCATGCTTGCATGAGCTAGCCTACGATGCCATAACCAACTATTATCAGTTTTATTATTTGTAGCAACTAGGCAATCGATATTTTGATCATGCAAATCATTTAAATTAACAATGTATACATTACCATGCCTTTGACCAACAAATCTCATGTTTTCATTAGCAGGATTTCTAACAATGCATAATGATGATTCAAATGTAACATTAAATCCTTTGTCACATAATTGACTAATGCTAAGTAAATTGTGTTTCAAACCTTTCACAAGCAAAACATTATCAATAAAAGCATGAGGTGTGATACCTATTTTTCAATGCCAATTATTTTTCCTTGGCCATTATCACCGAAAGTAACAACACCTCCATCTTTTGCTTCCAAAGTGATGAATTGTGATTCATCACCGGTCATGTGTCTTGAGCACCCGCTGTCCAAGTACCATTGTCTTTTAATTGCTCGGGTTGCAAGACACACCTGCATACACAATTTTAATTTCTGTTCTTAGGTACCCAAGCTTTCTTGGGTCCTTTAGGGTTAGTCAAAATGGTTCCTTTTGGGATCCATATTTTCCTTATCTTTTGTGTTTGACAAATATAAGCTTTGTGTCCAATTTTTCCACATTTAAAACATGTAATTTTAGTAGAATCATCAGCATGCTCATAAATATTTTTCAGAAATTTTTGTCTTTCAAAAATATTGTATCCAAGACCAGCTCTATTGTAAACAGCTCTTTGACTATTTAAAATCATTTCTAATTTTTCTGAACTTAGACTAAATCTATCAACAATTGGTTTTAATTTATCTACTTCATTTTTCAAATCTTGGTTTTCCTTTAACAATGATTCATTATCCTTTGAAATTCTTTCTTTTTCAAGAGTAAGATTTTTGATTTCATTTTTCAATTCTTTGCTTTTTGAACTTAAATTTGCAAAATCATCAATAAGTTCATAAAATGCACATTGTAATTCATCAAAGGTAAAGTCATCTAAAAAGTTAGGGCTTACCTCATCATTATCAGCCATGAAACAAACATTGGCAACTTCATTTTCTCTTCATTTTCTGAACTTGTAGCTTCACTGTCGCTCCAAGTGGCCATCATTGCCTTTTTCTTTATTCTTCTAGATGCCTTCTTTAATAGTGGACAATCTGGTCTGATGTGTCCAGGCTTCTTACACTCATAGCATGTTGGAGGTTCACTCTTTTCCTTATCTTTGCTATGATCTCCTTTGACAAAATGCTTTCTTTTTCCAAATCTCTTTTTCTTCATGAACTTTTTAAATTTCTTGAGATAAGTGCCATATCATCATCTTTCTCACTATCACTTGTGGTTTCTTCACTCTCATCTTCTTGAGTTGCACTCTTCAATGCCATGGTCCTTCTCTTCTTTGAATCATCTTCATCAATATGTTGTCGTTGCTGAAGTTCGTGAGTCATCAAAGAACCAACCAACTCTTCAAGTGATAAGTGTTGAGATCTTTTGCTTCTTGAATTGCAGTGACTTTTGCTTCCCATGTCCTAGGTAAAGATCTTAAATTTTTCTAACTAGATCACTGTTAGCATAAGATTTTCCAAACTTTTCAAACCATTAATGATATCAGTAAATCTAGTAAACATATCAGTGATATTTTCAGCAGGGTCCATCTTAAATAATTCATACTTATGAACAAGCATATTTATTTTGGATTCCTTGACTTGATTTGTACCCTCATGGGTGACTTCAAGTCTATCCCATATTTTCTTAGCAGACATACATGTAGATATGCGATTAAACTCATTTGCATCAAGCGAGCAATAAAGAACATTCATAGCCTTAGCATTTAATTGAGCTAATTTCTTATCTTGCTCATCCCATTCAGATTCAGGTTTTGCAATATTGACATTTTCAATCATAATAGTGGGTGTGTGAGGTCCATTAATTATGATTCCCCATAAATCATAATCTAGTGCTTGAATGAAGATTTTCATTCGTGCTTTCCAATATGTGTAGTTTGTTCCATTGAACAAAGGTGGTCTATTAGTTGATTGTCCCTCAATCAACATGGAATTCATTGGGATTACTATTGATCTTTGGCTCCAAGCTAATCAAAGCTATAGAAATCAAGAGCACGCTGCTCTGATACCACTTGTTGCCCAGATGTAGTAACCCAAGAGGGGGGTGAATTGGGTTATTTAAAAAATTTAATAGCTATGCAGATATATGTGCTTTCAACCCTAATTTTGATTTGCAGCGGTGAAGTGGGGTGCACAGAATAATATCAACAGAAAAGCAAGCAATCACAAACACAGAAGTTTATAGTGGTTCGGTGCCAAACTCAGCACCTACATCCACTCCCCAAAACCTTTGGGAATTCCACTAATCGTATCACAATGATTACAACCTCTAGCCGAACCAGGCTAGCCCTCTTGTTTATACGGCACAAGGCAGCCAAAAACCCCTAGCCAAACCAGGCTAGTCCTCTTGTTTCACGGCACAAGGAAGCCAAAAACCCCTAGCCAAACCTAGGCTAGTCCTCTTGTTTAAATGGCACAAGGAGGCCAACAAACCAGGGTTCACTAACCCTTTTACAAGATAATCAGAGTATGTAAAGGAGAAGCTCCTACAAAGAGCAAATATTCAGAATATACTTTACAACTTTTTGAAGCAATAAACTCAGCAATAAATGAACTAGGTTGAAGCAGCTGAAGTCTTGAATGCTTGAAAAGCTTCAATGATTCGGACGACCTTTCGGAGCAAGGAATGACTTGAATGCACAGCAACCACTCAACAAATATTCAATGAAGGCTCTTTTCTTGGATTTTTCTCTCTTTAAAATTTCTTTTTCAAAAATCGTCAAGGTGTGCTTCTAATCCCAGCTATTTATAACCATCTAACAAGAAAATATCCGTTAGATACATAAGAAATAAATGAAAATAATAACGGGAAGAAAATATAACCGTTAAACATGTTTCCCTTAAGCATTGAATGCAGATCTCCATTTGAGGAAGGATGAGCACTGCAAAAATTCAAAAATCAAAAGTTAAATATAGCTTGAAATAGCAATAGAGAGAGAGAGAGAGAAGAACACTCTTAAGAACTCAGGCGGCGGTTGACTAAAAATAAATCCAAGTAGCTGAGGATATGAATGCCATCGTCCAAGAGTTAAGCAAGGGACCTCAGCTAGCTAATCAGTTAGCTAACCAGAGACCAAAAACAAATAAGACGTCCACAGGTATCTCTTCAGTCAGCTAGAAGGTCGTTAGTTAGCTCTTCAGCTAACTCACAACAAAAAGCAACGGCCAGCAGGTAAAAAGCTAAATACTTAGTTAACTAGGCAGCTAACTAAGCAACGGTCAGTTAGCTCTTTAGTTAACTATCAGGAAAAAGCAACGGCAGAGGAAAAGTTTCATGCATCCATAGTTAGCTCTCCAGCTAACTAAATTTGAATCCCTCTCGGCTGCAGGAGAAAAATAAAACAGTTAGTTAGCTGAATAGTTAACTGAATGAAACGTCAGCTAGCTAAAAGGTTTCTCAGCTAGCTCCATAGATAGCTAAACAGTTAACTAAGCAAACGCCAGCTAGCTAAAATTTGAGGGTGTTTGGCCAATGCACTGTGACGAGAAAATTAGTTAGCTGAAGGAATTCCAGCTAGCTAACAAGCTAGCTCACCAGTTAACTAAAAGAAAAGGACGTTCGGCCAGGCACCTGAGACAAGTTTCTTAGTTAGCTGAAAGAGCTCCAGCTAGCTAACAAACTAACTCACCAGCTAGCTAAAAAAGGAGGACGTTCGGCCAGGCACTTGAGACGAGCATTTTAGTTAGCTGAAGAAACTGCAGCTAGCTAACAAGCTAGCTAGCAACTAGCTAAAATGCAAGATTGTTCGGTCCAATCACTGTGAAAATTTCCAGCTAGCTGAAAGTCGTGCCAGTTAGCTAAATAGAATAACAAGCTAGCTAACCAGTTAACTCCAAGGCTAATAATCATATTCAAAGCAAATTAAATGAAGTACTTTCTTACCAGTCGATTTTGCATGAAGATACTTACTTGCAATGCGACCGAACTTCCCTGTATCAATCTTAGAATTGCTTAATTTGTTTTGTTCAATCAAAATCAATCTGGGTCAACATGCAAGAAAAACCGCGAACCTCCTTGAGCTCCCTCTGAAGGATCACCAGGGCTCGAGAAAGTTATTGAAGAATCCCCTCTCCTTGAGGTGATCGACCTCCTAAGCGGGCCGAGCCCAAGCTCCAACAGCCAAATGCAAGCGCCATTTCAGCGCCCTCATGATTAGGGCATTCTGCGAAAGAAAGATTGCACACATAAAGAATACAGTCGAACTAGCTGACTAAAGACCCTACTTCAGTGCGACTACTTACCCGAGATGTGTAATATGTAGCGATCCTCGTGAGAGAAAGATCGTCAATCTCGGGGAGAAGAGAGCCTCATTCGGCGCCCCGGTGTATCTAAAGGCCATCTCAACAAGGTCCTCTGGATTAACTCCCTCCTGTCGAGGAACTCTCTCCCCTTGGAAACGCGGACCGCATCAAGGAGGAGAAACATGGCACTCACCTCCGGGTCGCATGAGTGAAAGTCTGCGCCAAGGGAGCCAACTTGGGAAACCCGTGACCCATGAGGCCCTCGATTGGCCAGCCTCCTCCCACAGGGCCCTCATTTGAGAAGCCTCGGGCATTTCGCCTCCGGCGAGGGGAGCCCCGGTCCGAACGTCCCCTTCGCTCGACGACTCCCTCCTCCTCCTTCTTCCCCCTCCATCTCCTTCTTCCCCCTCTTTTGCTTCTGCCTCCTCAAACATTCCCCCGACGACTCCTCGGAAACTTCGGCTTTCCCCAGGGCCTCCTATGCT